>PVIC010032344.1:0-20758 GCA_004025085.1 Thryonomys swinderianus
TTTTTTTTTTCTTTTTGCAGAACTAGGGATCAAAGAGGACCTTGTGTTTGCCAGGAAGGCAGGATGACAATAAGCTACATCCTCAACCCCTCCCTTTTTTTGGTTTTATGAAACAGTCTCACTATATAGTCCAGGCTGGCCTTGAATTTGTATAATCCTCCTGCTTCAGACTCCCAAGTGCTGACATTACATACGTGCACTACCATATGCCTGGCAAGAAACCAGATTCTTGATTGTAAGACACACAAATGTCATATAGAAACCATGCCAAAAAATTTTCAATCTTATCTGAACTATGTACAGCATACATATGATTTTCATTTTCAATAGAGCACTTAGTAAGTTTACACTCGAAAAAGCTGGGGAAAAGGTACTTTTTTTTTTTGAGACAGGGTCTCACTTTGTAATTCAGGCTTCCCTGAGCTCACTATGTAGCCCAGGCAAGCCTGGAACTCAGCAATCCTTCTGTCTCTGCCTCCTGAGTGCTGGGATTACAGGCGTGAGCCACCATATCCAGCATTGTGGTATGTGCTATGTGGTACCAGGGAATAAACTCCAGACCTTGCACTTGCCAGGCAGATGCCAGAACCACTGAGCTAAATCCCCAGCCTCAAAGAAGTCTTTCTTGGCCAGAATCTTAAATGGAAAAATACAGCCAGAAAACTAAGTTAAAAGGGTCTCCTAACACTTACCCAAGAATCACTCCCCAATTGGAATGGTACTTAACAAAAGTGAGGCCTGGAATACACACCTGGTCTACGCGGGGTTGGTGGAGGTGGTCGTGAAGGTCTTGGAGGTCTAGAAGATTTGAAACCACCATTTGAGAGTGATGGAGAATTGTTCCCATTTGCCCTCCTATTTTCGCCAGACCCTGCATCTTCCGTGTCATCTGATCCATTTGTGTTCACTCTGGTAAAAAGAAGAGTAGAAAGTAACAAGAGGAAAAGAACAATTGCACTTTGAATTTAAGAAAAAGAAATTTAAAAAAACAAGTGTTAAGAGCCTGAGAAATAAACTAATTTTATGCCAGCTTTACCAAATACAAAGTCCTTGGGTTACATTTTACTTACCTTTCTGAGTTCATCTAGACATAGAGTGATAAGTTACTCAGGAAAACAGAAATACTTGAGAGCATTCAAAATTACTGCAGATGCTGGCTTAGATAGCAAATAAATCAACAGAATGTCCCATTTATGCCAGGTGTGGTGGCACGTGTCTGCAATTCCAGCACTCAGGAGACTAAAGTAGGAAGATCAGTAAAAGTCTGAAGTCAGCCTGGGCTACACAGTGAATTCGAGGCCAGCCTTAACTACATACTGAGATCAGTGGGGGCGGGGGGGGGTGCACTGTAATATGAACTTAAGATTTTGACTTCAGAAGAAAGTCAATTCTGAAAATGCCAATTTCTTAGCAAAGGTTCTACCTAATCACAAGCACAGATAACTTCACCACTGTTATTTTCATGGTTTCTATTGGCTAAACTCAAATTTGAGGAAGAGATGTTCAATTCCAGAAGTACTTATTTTCTTGGGACTGAGCATAACCACAGATCTTTTTATAAAGAAGTTGTCACTCCTTCAAAGCAATCACATTAATTGGAAGGAAAGAAAGAAGAGAAGGAAGGACATCAATGGGAAATGTCAGGTTGACTGTCATGGACTAAAAACAAAAGCATGAGTAGTCAGTTCAGAGATTCCTCAGCTAAGGCTCTGATTCTACTATCTACAAACTAGTACTCAGTTTTAATTCATATTTCTGAACTTTTGGAACAAGAATGAACAAAAGAAACACAACTAGTTCTAGAAATACAGGTAATATCACATATTAAATCATTTTTTTCTGTAATGCCTGTATCATGGTGGTTTTATTTACTGTTAAGGGTATATGTTTTAAATTGCATGACTTTTTTTCCTGTGCTACTGAAAACTGAACTCTACCTTCATATAGAGCTGTCTCTAATCTTTTTTCAATTCTTTTTTTTTTTTTTTTTTCTTTTTGGAGACAGGGTCTCGCTTTGTACTTCAGGCTGGCCCTGAGCTCACTATGGTGCCCAGGCAAACCGCCGCGAACTCAGCAATCCTCCTGTCTCTCTACCTCCCGAGTGTTGGGATTACAGGCGTGAGCCACCACATCAGGCATTGTGGTATGCGGTGTTGATTGTTTGTGGGCGTGTCTCCACGCCCAGCATTGTATGTGGTTACCGGGGATCGAACTCAGGTCCTTGCGCTTGCGAGGCAGGTGCCAGAACCACTGAGCTAACCCTCTGGCCCTCAATTCTTATTTTATAATGAGGCTCTCAATGGATGTTCAAAAAATATTTGTTTTTAATACAATGGCATACTATTACCTTACTGTAAAGGACAAACTTGAGACCTTTCTAGTAAATTGATGCCACTAAAGACCATATGCTTTTTATTTTATTTTATTTTATTTTATTTTATTTTATTTTATTTTATTTTATTTTAAGTTTTTTGAGAAAGGGTCTTGCTTTGTAGTTCAGGCTGGTCCTGAGCTATGTGGCCAGGCTAACCTTGAACTCAGTAATCCTCCTGCCTCTGCCTCCAGAGTGCTGGGATTACAGGAATAAACCATGACACCCAGCACTGTGGTATGTGTTACCAGAGATTGAATTTGGGACCTTGAGCTTAACAGGCAGACACCAGACACTGAGCTAAACACCCAGCCCAAAACAAATTTTAAAAAAGGAAGGGGAACATGAGTTGAAGGAAGGAGAGGAAAAAATCGCCTGAAAGAGAAGAATCAAGATGTTATGCAAAGGTACAAATTCCCTGTGATAAATGTGATCATTATATATATCTAAAATGTACCAATTAAATTAATTTTGTAAAAAAGACAAGGCCTGTAAGTTTCTTAGGCTTGGCTAGAACTTGGCATCTTCTTACCTCAGTCTCCAAGAGTTCTGGGATTATACGCATATCAAAGAAAAGTTATTTAATCTCCCTACATCTTAAAATACATAATCTTAATTTACAAATATATATATTTAAATCTTGATTATATGACCTCTAAAAACCTCTTAGCTAAAAAATTCATGTTAAGGTGCACATCCAGTCTTAGACAAATAAGTTATCAGGATACATAAAGGAGGAGGGCCATTCAAAAGCTGCAGCAAATCTGCTAGACAAAGGTGCAGCAGAAAATAAATGTAATAGAGGCTATGTTTTGTGGCTAGAGATAAAATTTGGAGGATTTTGTACATTAATGTTTTTAACATCTTTGGTCTCAGCTTTTCAATGTGGTTATCTGACAACTTAGACAATATGATGACTCCTTAAATTTTCTTGATACTTACAACTGTTTCTCTTCCCAGATCTATAATGCTAAAAGTCCCTCTACCTATATACCTTCCTATTACTTCTATCTCCTACTGTATCTTTCATTCAGTTTCATCATGACCGTCAGTTTCTTTCTATCTTCACAATTCAACAACTCCACCAAGTTAATCGTTGGCTTTCTGTAGGCTACTTTCCTTACCGCCTTTAATTCCTTCATTCCTATCCAACTGCTCCCTTTTCCCAGCAATTCTTTCACTATAATTAATCTTTTACCTATATTTTCCACTATTCTGTAAATCCAGTAAGTAAAGCTAGAGAATATTCCAGGTGAAAAAGCAAATACATTTTAGTAAATAAGGTGGGGAATGTAGCACATCAAATGGGTAGACCGTTTACAAAAAGTCCTAATGAATTTTCTACTAGGACCAGTAAGGAAAAGTTCTCTGGTTTTCATTTCCAATTACTCACAAGATTAAAAAGTCTTTTATCTTCCCTTTGATAAAATAGAAGAAACCATAGTGCCAGGCGTGGTGGCTCACGCCTGTAATCCCAGCACTCGGGAGGCAGAACAGGAGGATTGCTGAGTTCAAGGCTTGCCTGGGCTACATAGGGAGCTCAGGGCCAGCCTGAACTGCAAAGCGAGACCCTGTCTCAAAAACAAAACAAAACAAAACAGGGCCGGAGGGTTAGCTCAGTGGTTCCGGCGCCTGCCTCGCAAGCGCAAGGTCCTGAGTTCGATCCCCGGTAACCATGTATAATGCTGGGCGTGGAGACTCATGCCCACCAGCAATCAACACCGCATACCACAATGCCAGACGTGGTGGCTCACGCCTGTAATCCCAGCACTCGGGAGGCAGAGACAGGAGGATTGCTGAGTTCGCGGCGGCTTGCCTGGGCACCATAGTGAGCTCAGGGCCAGCCTGAACTATAAAGCGAGACCCTGTCTCAAAAAGCAAAAAAAAAAAAAAAAACCAAAACAAAACAAAACAAAAATAGAAGAAACCACAACTTAAGTCTACTGGCAACTAGAAGATTAGAAATAACAGATGATTATGGAAGCCTAGTAACCGCACCATGAGTTCAATGGAATTCATATATTGGTTTAAAATGAAAAGTAATAATAATTTGGTGGGAGTTCTTACTATGTTCTATACAATTACAAAAATGGAGGTAACATGCCAGGCGTGGTGGCTCACGCCTGTAATCCCAATGCTTGGGAGGCAGAGAGAGGAGGATTGCCGAGTTTAGGGCTTGCCTGGACTACATAGTGAGCTCAGAGCCAGCCTGAACCACAAAGTGAGACCCTGTCTAAAAAAAAAATGGAGGTAACAGAAAAAAAATTTATATTGTGTTTCTTCAGTATTCATTTTTCTACATGGGCAATATTCAACTTCCTAAGCCTGACTACGTCAAGAGACTGAGGTAACATGATCTATATTTGACATTACTCAATAACTTCACTCAATCTGTAGATAATCTTAACTCTTCCTCTTCTCTAAAAACGATAATCTACTATTCCTCAACTTTCTTCCCTATCTTAAAATTTCTGTGCCAGTAACCATCTTCATCTGCCTTCCATATCTGAAGAACAACAACAAAAAAAAAAACCTCACAACCTACCTCCCCTAGTAACTTCCAACTCACTTAAGACCTTTCTTTTATTTTTACCATATTCCTTATTCTAGACCCTTCCTTTAAGTCCACAAATAAAATCAAACTCAACCTAAAATGTTGTATCAATCCTAACTCTTCCTCAAGTTACTTTCTCATGCTCCTTTTTTCATTATACTTTTTTTTAAGTTTATGCAGTTAGTATATTTAGTGCATTTTGGTATTGTTCTCGCTTTGTAGTTCAGGCTGGCCTTTGGCTCACTATGTAGCCCAGGTGAGCCTCAAACTCACAGTAATCCTCCTGCCTCTGCCTCCTGAGTGCTGGGATTACAGGGATGAGCCACCATAGCACTGTAGTACATGGTTACAGGGGATCCAACTTGGGACCTTGCGCTTACAAGGCAGATACCAGAACCACTGAGCTAAATCCCTGGCCCCTCAGTCTTTTTAAACTATTTTTTCAGTGCTCCTTCTATCTCAGTCTTTCAAGTGATAGGATTATAGGCATGCACCACCATGCCCAGTTTATGTAGTTATAGTGAACTCACACTTCTAACTATTCCCTCTTTGATTTGTTCTCTTTCTCTCATCCACTGAATATAATTCCCTAAAGTTTTGTTTTTGCTCCCCTTTTCTACAAATTTCCTCCTGGGATCCTAAATTCCACGATTTTAAAGATTACCACAGAGAATACTTCAATTCCCAAATGAGAATTTTTAGTTTTTATCTCAATCCAATATTCTAATACCAGATTAACAACTAAATGTAGGAGATGTAGAATAACTCCTCAATCTAAGATTATACTTTCCGCTACATTTTGGCTCTATGAGACACACTGTTTGGTATACTACCAGGTAAGATTACCACCGTCTTGTACCTTTTGACAAATATCCAAATCCCACTTGATCAGACATTCACATTCTCCCTTTCGTCATCCACCACCACTGCACTAGTGCTGGCTGTCATTCCTTCTTGGATTACCATAACAACTTTCCATATAATTCTTTCAATCCCCACTCAATGCCATACAAACCGAAATACAATAAATATACTTCAAAAACACTATTTTTCCTACAGAGTTCTGGTTGTACCAATCTGACTCACATATTTTTGAGACAATGCTCTCCACACAAAAAAATTTCAAACCAAACATGATTATGCATGGTTGTGGTCCTAGTAACTTGAGACTTTATAAAGCAGGAGGAGCACTAGGAGTTTGAGGCCAGCCTGTGTTACACAGTGAGTTCAGACTAGCTGACCTACATAGCAAGCTCCTGTCTCAAAACAAAAAGAAAACTCATAAGCCTTTACTTGCAAGCCAAAACCTTTATTTGGCCTTGTCCTATCTAATATTAAAAAGAATTAAAGTTTAGAGTGAGGTACTTCCTTATAATGGTAACATCCCAACTTTAGGTGGCAGTATAGAGTAATGATCACCAGCCCTTCTTTAAAATTTTCAGTCTGGGGCCAGAGATTTAGCTCAGTGGTTCCAGTGCCTGCCTCGCAAGTGCAAGGGCCTGGGTTCGACCCAGTAACCACTGGGCGTGGTGACTCACGCCCACCAGCAATCAATACCACATACCACATACCACAGTGCTGGGTGTGTGGCTCACGCCTGTAATCCCAGCACTCGGGAGGCAGAGACAGAAGAATTGCTGAGTTCCAGGCTTGCCTGGGCTCCATAGTGAGCTCAGGGCCAGCCTGAACTACAAAGCAAGGCCTGTCTCAAAAAAAAAGAATTTTTTTCAGTCCAGCTATGTTATCCAGGCTATGCTTTAGCTAATGTCAGAAGGCCCTGTGGACAGTTTACTGTGCTAAAATCAAATAAATACTTAAGCTGTCATCAACTGAATGGAGGCGCAGGCTGTAGCCAATTAAGTTGTTTTCCACATCTTACTTATTTTTCCATAAATGCTATCAAATCACGCTGCTGGTTGGAGTTTCATATTCTGCTTCTTGAACTGGCTGACTCACAAATCATTTTTGTTTAGTTTACTCAAATTCTACTAAATTTAATTCATTCTAAGAAATTTTACTTTTAATAACATTTAAATAACATTTGACAGTTTGCAAATGCTTTTCAAACCTATCACCTCAAAGGTAAGTATTCCTCCCCACCTCAAAAAAACCCAAAGTCAATAGCCAATGCACAAGAACTATGTTTAACACTAAAGAATACTCTCAAAGTCTGTTGGGCAAACCAGAAACCTAGAAGACCCTGTCCCCTCAATTAACAACAGTAATGCATTTGCTAAGATACAGAAATTAATTAAATAAATGGCATGAAGCTAAATCTCTAGCATTGCCTTTGTAAGAAATTTATAGGGCCAGGGATTTAGCTCAGTGGTTCCGGTGCTTGCCTAGCAAACACAAGGTCCCTGATTCAATCCCAGGTAACCACATACAGCAATACCAGGCATGGTGGCTCATGCCCACTGACAATCAGTACCACATACCACAAACGCTGGACTTGGTAGCTCAAGCCTATAATCCCAGCACTTGAGAGGCCGAGGCAGGAGGATTGCTGGGTTCGAGGCTTGTCTGAGCTACATAGTGAGCTCAGGGGCAGCCTAAACTATAAAGCGAGACCCTGTCTCAAAAAAAAGGTACAAATGGTTTCATAAGTATTGTAAGCAAAAGAAAAAATTTAATATATGCAAACACAATGCTACAACGGAATCCCTCATGACCATATAAAATTCTATTATACTCCAATGTAAAGATATATCAAAGAGAATTTAAGCAAAAAGTATTTAAAAATTATGGAGGGCCAGAGATTTAGCTCAGGGGTTCCAGCACCTGCCTCACAAGTGCAAGGCCCTGAGTTCGATCCCAGTAACCACATACAATGCTGGGCATGGTGACTCACGCCCACCAGCCATCAATACCACATACCACAGTGCTGGGCATGGTGGCTCACGCCTATAATCCCAGCACTCGGGAGGCAGAGGCAGGAGGATTGCTGAGTTCCAGGCTTGCCTGGGCTACATAGTGAGCTGAGGGCCAGCCTGAACTACAAAGTGAGACCCTGTCTCAAAAAAAAAAAAATTATGGAGAAAACATCAGAGAAATTCAAGAAATTTTCTATTAAACATCCAGTCTACAAATACATTTACATAATTTTTTAAATCTTTTCCATTTTTCCCCCCTCCCTTTTGAGACAAGACCTTGCTATGTAGTTCAGGCAGGCCTCAACTCACAGAAATACCCCTACCTCAGCCTTCCAAATTCTGAGAATACCTACATGTACCACCACACCCAACTGCACTGCTTTTTAATTATAGATATCACTTCTTCTCCTTAATATTCTACCTTTTATGAGACTATAGACTACATATTTGTCTTAATCGTGACCCTATGAAAGCAGATTTCACTTGGTAAGACACACCACTTTAAAAACTTTGGTTTTCCTAAAGATTTTGAAGAGTTGTTTTTTAAAATCTTTTTATTCTGAAAATTTCCATATATTGCAAAAGTAGTTAACAATGAACCCATGGATCTATCAGCCCAGCATCAATAAATGATATTTTGTTCTACTTACTCTACCTACAATTTCCTGAAGTATCTGGCATTCTAAAACCCCCCTTGTTGGATAATTTGGCCTTACATTCTATAATACTACTCTTTTGGTTTTCTGCTTCAGTGTTCTTTTTAGTCTTTGTTCTATCTACTGCTTAACCAATTTGGAGAAACAAAAACTTCCATGGCATTTTAAACCCCCATACTCTATATTTAAGACATATCACCACTTTTAAGAGTAGGATCATTTTCTTTCCTAATTTATATCCCCTTACCAGTTTCCAGGATAACCAATAAACTTCACTAAGTCAACTAACTCAAGGCCTTCAACATTTTTTAGATCCAAATCTGAAGGGAGACAGGCACAAAAAGTGCTGAATCTGGGCCGGGATTTAGCTCAAGTGGTACCATGCCTACCTTGGAAGCAGAAGGGCCCGAGTTCAATCCCCAGTACCACAAAAAAAAAAAAAGAAAAAAAAAGTGCTGAATTTATGCTAGTAGCAAAATCTGGTAAAAATCTCTGCCCATTCTAATTAAGACCAAGCAGCTACTGGCCTTCACCATACAAGAAGCTCCTAAACCAGATTTCCTGAAGAAGAAGCATAGGCCCCAGTAGTAAGTTTGGAATTCAGAACTCTTTGCCTTTCAAAAGTGCCAATATATTCACTATCTTCAAGATAAAGAAAGTATCAGCAATTTGGTCATCTGTGACCTATACCAAATAGCTGCAATCAATAAAATGAGCCTGCAATCTTTCATAAATATTTCCCTCTTTCCTTGAGTCTTGAATTGCTTGTGACAATTGTTTATGTCTACATCAACCTGAACCTGAAGTTTTAATGAACCTATACTAATTATTCTGTGTACAATTCTGCATTCTGTGGTAAGCAATCAATAAACTCTTACCTCATTTCATCCTTGGGTCTGGAGTTATCATCATTCTGTGAAGCATCTTTAATATCAATAAAATTTAAACAGAAAATGAGTTTCAAAGTAGTAGTCAACATTTTTCTATATATACCATATAAGCAAAGACTTTATTGACTCTTATAAGGAACATATTGTAATTTATACTTGAACACAAGTTTAAAGACAAAATATGATGTTTATGACTGAAATAAGTTTTACCACAATTTTATATAAACACCTATTATTATGGTAAGAGATGTAAATTAGTTACAGTATATTACTCAAGTACTACTCTGCCTCTTTTGAAATCTGTGTGATTCTAATGCAGTTTAGCTATTTAGCATGCTAAATGCAGTACCTCATAAAAAGTACCAATCATTTGAAACTTCTGAAAACAGAAAAACCAGTAACACCTCTCATACAGAGGCCTAGAAAATAACTCACAAAATAGGAAGTGTACAAATAAATTTCAAAGCAACCAAAACAAACGCCATAGTGTTCATGTTTTCTTCAAATTTTATTCACAGAAAATATCCATTGGATTCTCTTAGGATTTGTATACTATAGGTCTTACAAGAGTAAGACAGAAACTGCTAGAGTTAAGAACAATGATAGCAGAAAGGTTGTGATTTCATGCAGTGGCATAGGAGGAGTGAGTCAAGAGAGGACAGGAAGCTGCTGGCTAGCCTGGACAATTTAAAGAGACTCTATCTCGAAATAAAATAAAGGGATGGAAATGTAGATTAGTGGTGAGCCCTTGCCCAGCACTTGCAAAGCTCTGGATTGTTCCCTAAGACTATCACCAAAGCAGGGAGAGAGGGAGAAACCAAACCCACAAATACCCCAAAAGCTCAGATTAAACAGTTTAGTTATTTTTAATAAAGAAATAATACATCCTGAATATACAGTGATGGTTTCCTAGTGACATCATCACTGTATGTCATTTATCACATATTAATAGATTAATTTTTAAAATGTGAGTCATGCCGGGCATGGTGGTTCATGCCTGTAATCCCAGCACTCAGGAGGCAGAGGGAGGAGGATTGCTGAGTTCCAGGCTTGCCTGGGCTACATAGTGAGCTCAGGGCCAGCCTGAACTACAAAGCGAGACCCTGTCTCAAAAAAAAAAAAAAAAAATGTGAGTCACTACTGTACTATATTATCAAAGCTGGGCGTGATGGCACTACAATTCCAGCACTCATGAGGCTGAGGCAGGAGTATTGCCATGAGTTTGAGGCTAGACTGGGCTACATAGTGAGCTCAGGGCCAGCCTGAACTATAAATTGAGACCCTGTCTCAAATAAATAAATGAATGAATGAATGAATGAATAAGTAAATAACCAACCAAAAATATACTACATTATATATGTTAACAAGGTTAGCAAGTATCTGATACAATCTTAAAATTTACATTTTATACAGGGCAATGGATAGAAAAACATGGTACAGCTATGAGAGTTTGTTTTAACTATTAAAAATGTTATCTTGGGGGCCAGGGATCTAGTTCAGTGGTTCCGGTACCTGCCTTGCAAGTGCAGGGTCCCAAACTGGATACTCGGTAACCACATAACACACTGCTAGGTGAGGTGACTCACACCCACCAGCAATCAGTGCCACATACCACAATGCCCGGTATGGAGGCTCACACCTGTAATACCACCACTCGGGAGGCAGAGGCAGAAGGATTTCTATGAGTTCAAGGCTTGCCTGGGCTATATAGTGAGCTCAGGGCCAGCCTGAACTACAAAGCAAGATCTTGTTTCAAAAAAAAAAAAAAAGTTTACCTTGTAGATAAACTCCAAAACTACGCTAAGGGGCCAGAGGGTTAGCTCAGTGGTTCCAGCGCCTGCCTCACAAGTGCAAGGTCCTGAGTTCAATCCCCGGTACCCACATACAATGCTGGGTGTGGAGACTCATGCCCACCAGCAATCAATACCACATACCACAGTGCCGGGTGTGGTGGCTCACGCCTGTAATCCCAGCACTCGGGAGGCAGAGACAGGAGGATTGCTGAGTTCCAGGCTTGCTTGGGCTACATAGTGAGCTCAGAGCCAGCCTGAACTACAAAGCGAGACCCTGTCTCAAAAAAAAAACAAAACAAAACAGTACACTAAGTAAAAAAAAGTCAGACACAAAAGATCACATATTACATGGCTCCATTTATATGAAAATGTTCTAAGAGATTAGTGGGTGCACAAGGATAGAAATGAAGCAAGATTTCTTGTGAGTGGGTAAGAGAGATTGTACTGGAGGGATAAAAACATTCTAAACCTGATTTAGAATGATGGTTAAATCCCTGAGTTAAATCACAAAGCTGTAAGGCTGGGGGTTTAGCTCAAGTGGTTTCGAACCTACCTTGGAAGCACAAGAACGCGAGTTCAATCTCCAGTACCGCAAAAAATAAAAAATAAAAAAATCACAAAGCTGTACACTTGAAATAACTTAAATTTTATGATATGCAAAATACAATTTTTTTGTACCAGAGATTGAACTCAGGACTTTGTGCTTTTGAGGCAGGAGCTGGAACCACTAAACTAAATCCCTGGCGCCACAAAATACAATTTTTAAAAGTTATTGAAATGGCTTTTTAACATAGAGTATAATCAAATGCATTTTGTCTATTAGAAAATTTTAATTTTATAAGACACATGCCTGTACCACTCTGGGAGGCTGAAATAGGAAGATCACAAGTTTGAACCCAGACTGGGAACACAGTAAATCTGTGAGAATTTGCTTCAAAATTTACAAAAGGGCTGGAGAGTTAGCTCTACTGGAAGGCCCTATTTAAACCCTCAATGTCACAAAACTAAATAAAACAAATAAATAAAAATTTAAAACTTTTAAAATCCGCATCCAAATATTGAGCACTCTGCTTGTCAAAACTAAAAAAACTATTTGGAATAACACACTAAATAACATCTACCAATAACTGATACATCAAAACTTTCCCATATAGGGCCGGAGGGTTAGCTCAGTGGTTCCAGCGCCTGCCTCGCAAGCACAAGGTCCTGAGTTCGATCCCCAGTAACCACATACAGTGTTGGGCGTGGAGACTCACGCCCACCGGCAATCAATACCACATACCACAGTGCCGGGCGTGGTGGCTCACGCCTGTAATCCCAGCACTCGGGAGGCAGAGACAGGAGGATTGCTGAGTTCCAGGCTTGCCTGGGCTACACAGTAAGCTGAGGGCCAGCCTGAACTACAAAGCGAGACCCTGTCTCAAAAAAAAAATAATAATAGCTTTCCCATATATTCATGAAGCACAGTGTTTAACCACATGGGTTTGTACGCTAAATTCATCATATACTGACAGTGTGATTCTAAAAAAATATATCTGGGGCCGGAGGGTTAGCTCAGTGGTTCTGGCACCTGCCTCGCAAGCGCAAGGACCTGAGTTCGATCCCCAGTAACCACATATAATGCTGGGCATGGAGACACGCCCACCAACAATCAACACCGCATACCACAGTGCCTGACGTGGTGGCTCACGCCTGTAATCCCAGCACTCGGGAGGCAGAGACAGGAGGATTGCTGAGTTCGCGGCGGCTTGCCTGGGCACCATAGTGAGCTCAGGGCCAGCCTGAACTACAAAGCAAGACCCTGTCTCAAAAAGCAAAAAAAAAAAAAAAAAAAAAAAAAAAAAAAATATATATATATATATATATATATATATATATATATATCTGGCTTTCTGTACCATTTTCCTGATATATAAAATGGAAATAATGATGAAATCTACTTCATAGTGAAATTAATGAGAATTAAACATGCAAACATTAGAACAGACTCAAGTATGTTATTAACTACTATTCTCCACAAAATTGACATCTCATTAGGAAAAACAAGAGCCATTTTTATTCAATATTTTAATTTTACTTCAATATGGAGAGAACTCACAGCTATGTAACTGATGGAATAAATTATTTAGATCTAATCCTGATTCCAATCAGAACAGTTAACAACAAAAACCTGAAATTTGCCAGGCGTGGTGGCTCACGCCTATAATCCCAGCACTTGGGAGGCAGAGACAGGAGGATTGCTGAGTTCCAGGCTTGCCTGGGCTACACAGTGAGCTCGGGGCCAGCCTGAACTACAAAGCGAGACCCTGTCTCAAAAAAAAAAAAAAAAAAACAACAAAAAAAGAGCTATTGAGAGCGTCTCACTAAATTGCCCAGGCTACCCTAAAATTTGTGGTTCTCCTACCACAATCACCCTAGAATAGTTGAAATTACGGCTGTGTGCACCATGCCTGGTATGTACTGCTCTTTAAAATATTCTCAAATCCAAATTTCCTCAAGAAATAACTAGCTTTTTTTTTTTTTTTTTGAGACAGGGTTTCCCTTTGTAGTTCAGGCTGGACCTGAGCTCACTATATAGCCGAGGCAAACCTGAAATTCAGCAATCCTCCTGCCTCTGCCTCCTGAGTGCTGGGATTACAAGTGTGAGCCACCACACCCAGCACTGTGGTATGTAGTATTGATGGCTGGTGGGTGTGAGCCACCACACCCAGCATTGTATGTGGTTACCGGGATCCAACTCAGGGCCTTGTGCTTGTGAGGCAGGCGCTGGAACTACTGAGCTAAATCTCTGGCCCATGACTAGATTTCTTTTTTTTTTTTTTTCTTTTTTTTTTTTAAGACAGGGTTTCGCTTTGTAGTTCAGGCTGGCCCTGAGCTCATTATGTAGCCCAGACAAGCCGCCGCGAACTCAGCAATCCCGCGAACTCAGCAATCCTCCTGTCTCTGCCTCCCGAGTGCTGGCATGACTAGATTTCTTAATGCACACATTTTACACACAGAAAAGTGTGGAATACCTCTTCTACTCTGGCTGTCCATGGCCCAGAGATTTAGCTCAGTGGTTTCAGTGCCTGCCTAGCAAGCACAAAATCCTGAATTAAAATCCCTGGTAACCTACATACAACAACACTGGGCATGGTGACCCACGCCCACCAGCAATTAGTATCACATACCACAATGCTGGGGGCATGGTGGCCCACGCCTATAATCCTAGCATTCGGGAGGCAAAAGCAGGAGGACTGCTGAGTTTGAGACTTACCTGGACTACATAGTCAACTCAGGGCCAGCCTGAACTACAAAGCGAGACCCTAACTCAAAAAAGAAAAGTTACCCTATGGCAACAAATCAGCTCTGATCAAGTCAGCTGCAGTAAGCCAATATTTAAAAGTTATCCTATCACAACAATCAGAAAGTGCAGGGTTAGCAGCAAAGTGACCAGTCTGTCACATTAGGAAGGTAAACTACAAAGGAGCCAAACTGTTTCCAGGCCTGTGGCATACCTTAGCACCTACTACAAGCAAAACAAGTTTTTTCCACCAAAAAAGAATTTCCATTTGAGCCCCATAAGAGTCCAACAGAGGGCCGGAGGGTTAGCTCAGTGGTTCCGGCGCCTGCCTCGCAAGCGCAAGGTCCTGAGTTCGATCCCCGGAAACCACATACAGTGCTGGGCGTGGAGACTCACGCCCACCAGCAATCAGTGCCGGGCGTGGTGGCTCACACCTGTCATCCCAGCACTCGGGAGGCAGAGACAGGAGGATTGCTGAGTTCGAGGCTTGCCTGGGCTACCTAGTGAGCTCAGGGCCAGCCTGAACTACAAAGCGAGACCCTGTCTCAAAAAAAAAAAAAAAAAAGAGTCCAACAGACTATGATAAAAATATAACTTGCAATCAAAGAATAGCAAATAAATAAACTAAGCATCATCAGGGCCAGAGATTTAGTTCAGTGTTGCAAAAAAACAAAGGAAAGAAAAAAGAAAAAAAGCCTCCAAAAAAAGACTCAAATTCTTTATATTCCAAAGATTTCAGATACTAGAATTATCGAAAGGATATGATAAAGAAAAACAATCAAAAGAAATGAAATGAGACATTTACTTATTATTAACCACCAACAATTCTACTCCCAGTGATATACCCTAAAGACTCCTGAAGATACATACCAACACACATACAAAAATGTATATCACTTCATAATGTCAAAAACTTGAGAACAGTCCAAATATCCTTTGATACAAAAGTAGATAAGTTCTAATACACCTAACAGAGTATTATAAAAGAAAATGGACTCAACTACAATATAGGTAAGTCCTAAAAAGAAATATTGATATTTTTATAAAATTCAAGAAAAAATAAAATAATATGCTTTTTATCACACATGATAAAATTGTTTGAAGATAACGGCAATGCTAAATTCAAACTTCAGAATAAGGATTATGCCAACAGGAAAGAAGGAATGATACAGAAATGAAAATACAGGTGGATGCAATGATACTTTTTTTTTTTTTTTTGAGACAGGGTCTCACTTTGTAGTTCAGGCTGGCCCTGAGCTCACTATGCAGCCCAGGCAAGCCTCGAACTCAGCAATCCTCCTGCCTCTGCCTCCGCAGTACTGGGATTACAGGTGTGAGCCACCATGCCCAACACTGTGGGGTGTGGTACTGACTGCTGATGGGCATGAGTCATCACGCCTGGTACTGTTGTATGTAGTTACCAGGGATCAAACCAGGGATCTTGCGCTTGGTAGGCTGGCACTGGAACCACTGAGCTAAATCTCCAGCCCAATATTCTAATTCTTATAAGCAGAATAATTTCATAGGTGCTCAATTTATTATAATGATTTATACATTAAACACATTAAAATATAAATCAAGAGTTTTATAAAGTATAGCCAGGCGTGGTGGCTCATGCCTGTAATCCCAGCACTTGGGAGGCAGAGACAGGAGGATTGCTGAGTTCGAGGCTTGCCTGGGCTACATAGTGAGCTCAGGGCCAGCCTGAACTACAAAGCGAGATCCTGTCTCAAAAAAAAAAAAGTTTTATAAAGTGTAAAAATTAATGACTAAAGTATTAGATGAAACAAACAATGGCCATATTATAGTTTCAATACTTCAAATTTTATTTGTTGATTTTAGTTTTCTGTGGATTTTTTTCTTTTTTTTTCTTTTTGTTTTGTTTTGTTTTTTTGAGACAGGGTCTCGCTTTGTAGTTCAGGCTGGCTCTGAGCTCACTATGTAGCCCAGGCAAGCCTGGAACTCAGCAATCCTCCTGCCTCTGCCTCCCAAGTGCTGAGATTACAGGCGTGAGCCACCACACCTGGCTATTTTGTTTTCTTTTTTAAACAGTGTCTGGCTTTGTAGTTCAGGGTGCCCCTGAACTCACTATGTAACTCATGCTGGCCTCAAACTCATAGTAATCTTCCTGCCTCTGCCTCCCAAGTGCTGTGATTACAGGCATGAGTCAGCACACCTGGCAATACTTCAAATTTTAAAGTAGCATTCATAATGTCTAATAAAAACAATAGTAATATGTAATTGGAGCACAGCAGCACATGCCTGTAATCCCAGCACTCAGGGGTCAGAGGCAGTAGAACCAAAAAGATCACCATGAATTCAAGGTCAGCCTGAGCTACACAGTAAATCAAGGCCAGCCTGAAGTACATAGTGAGACCCTGTCTCAAAAAACAAACAAACAAAAAGTAAGATGAAAAAGAAGTTTTAGTGGCCTTTTTGGAAGTTAAATTAGTTAATAACATTCTGAAAATACAAAGAAAAATGTGTCTGGAGGAATCCTTTTAAAATTTGAATATGACAGCAAAGTTTTTCTCTATAAAACTATATAATTACATATAAAAAAAATGAATGCCTAGGCCGGAGGGTTAGCTCAGTGGTTCCGGTGCCTGCCTTGCAAGCGCAAGGTCCTGAGTTCAATCCTCAGTAACCACATACAATGCTGGGCGTGGAGACTCATGCTCACCAGCAATCAATACCACATACCACAGTGCCGGGCGTGGTGGCTCACGCCTGTAATCCCAGCACTCAGGAGGCAGAGGCAGGAGGATTGCTGAGTTCCAGGCTTGCCTGGGCTACATAAAGCCAGCCTGAACTACAAAAGCGAGACCCCGTCTCAAAAAAAAAAAAAAATGAATGCCTCTGTCATTAGAATAGCACAAAAGATCCGTCTAAGTGTAGCTTACAGAAATGCAAGAAGTATGGCATATGAATTTCAGCCCCTATTGCTATCTGGTACAGTACTAAGAGGAATTTGGAGTTACATGTAAACTCAATCGATAATGATGTGGACAATAAACTATGTATACCATTTGCACTGGAGAAGGTATGGCATCAAAGATATCGTATTAATTGTTATTACTGGCATACAGAATAAGTACTGTAAAAATCAATTCATTTTCCACAGGGTCAACTATGATACTTTTACTTGACAAGCTTTTCAATTTCTAGAAAACTAAAAGTATTGAATGAATAGAACACAATAAGAAAATGTTTAATATGATCAGTATTTGTTTTTCAAAAATAAAATTATTTCTCCTCTCTGAAAAAAAATAGTGATAATCACAGAATGTGATTCACAGATTATTTGGTATCAGAATCACTTAAAAGTGACCACTCACTTTCTGAACATGTGGTTTCTCCATTAGTAACAACTTCAGCCTCTAATTGTAGCCCATCAAGACAGACTGACAAGTCTCCTATTGTTTCTGTTGGCTCTTTGTCACCTGTAAGCTGCAAAGTCACAACCACTTCTTCAACTGAAAGAGAATAAAATTACAGGAAAAAATTGTCATTATCTTTCTGTTGAGTCATAACTTTAAAAAATCTTGTATGAGAAAAAATGCACATGTAAATTGTTTTATATACTGTACTTTTATATACTTATAAAAGTACTTATATACTTATGTACTTTTATATACTGTATTTCACCCGAAGTTTGCACCCTTTTGACATCAAAGCATTTGATTTTAAAAAGAAAACAAAATTTGTTAATGTTTAATACTCATAATGTAAAATATTAAATAGGCCAATCATTTATTGTATCATTCCTTCTTTATAATGTTGCAGTATAAAATGAACCAGCCTGACAACAAAGATTACTTAGCATATATATATCTGGAATATAGCAAATGAAAGTTTAATAATAGATTATATTTCATAAGCCTAGATAAGAAAGTTGTTAGATGCATACAAAAAATATTTATATTTTAAGATTTAATATTAAAATGAGTAAGCTACAACTGTTGTAAACATAAATAAAACCATGTCAATCTAAAACAAGACTTAGTAAATAAGCATTTAAAATAACAAAATAAAGTCTACCTATACCTTTTACTCCCACAATCTGTAAAAATAGTAATTGTATTTGTTTCTGAAGTCCTTTACCTCTACCCTAAATTCTTTAGGTTTTCCATAACTTATCATATGTTACCTTAATTATAACTATTTACTAGGTAAATAAATGTTTACTTAAAATACTAGGTCCAAACAGAATAGCCAAACCAAAGTTACTCAAAACGATTTAAATAGTTTAAGATTCTTTTCCCTATTAATCCAATAACCAAATAAACTTCAATTTAGTCTGACGCCAAATATGAATCATTCCACGTTTGGTATGCTAATTTTGTGCAAAAAAACAAGAGCTCAGCACATTTTCTATTACTTTTACATACATACGTTTCATATTGTTTGACTTTAATGTTTCATAAACATCTAGTGCAGCAGCTCCCAACAAAACATCAGATTTCAGTGTCTGGTGACTCCACACACGAAAATGTAATTTACTCACAGGGGTAACAATACTAAAAATGAAAAAACAGGAAAAATATTATTTTCATTAAATATTATAATAGGACCCTACATAAATTACAATTAGGTTTGAATGCCTGAAGTCTTCTCATTGTACCTTTACTGTTCATTGAACTAATACAGTATTTATTTATATTCTGTAATCTTATTAAAATTGTATTTAAAAGCTAATGGCTAATGCAGTCTGTTTATCTATCCATCTATCTATTTTGTATTTATTTAAGGACAGGGTCTTACTATGTAGCTCAGACTAGCCTTTAACTCACTATATAGCCCAGGCTGGCCCCAAACTTGCAACAATCCTCCTGCCTCAGCCTCCCAAATGCTGGGATTACACACATACACCATGCCTGGCTACAGTCATTTAAAATTGTATGGCTAGTTTATAAGGTTGTCAAGAAAAGTAAAAAAGCTTAGGCTTGAGATTTAGCTCAGTGGTTCCAGCGCCTGCCTCGCAAGTGCAAGGCCCTGAGTTCGATCCCGGTAACCACATACAATGCTGGGCGTGATGACTCACGCCCACCAGCCATCAATACCACATACCACAGTGCCAGGCGTGGTGACTCGCATCTGTAATCCCAGCACTCTTGAGGCAGAGGAAGGATTGCTGAGTTCCAGGCTTGCCTGGGCTACATAGGGAGCTCAGGGAGGGCCAGCCTGAACTACAAAGTGAGTATCTCAAAAAAAAAAAAAAAAAAAAAAGCTTATAAGGCAAAAAAATAAATAACTTGAAATGTGTGAATTTACTGAAGCATCACATAGGACTCCATAATAGGGATAACTTTATGTCAATTTAAAAATTAATATTTTAAGAATGACTTTAAAACCTTTTTTAATGTCATACAGTTTAAGTTTGAGGTTTTTCACTTAATCTTCCATTAACCTTATGCATTAGGAATTACTACTCTTCAGATATGACACTGACATTCAGAAAGATTAAGAAATTTGTCAAGGTCACACATCAAGTGATAGGACTGCAATTTTAACCCAAAAAATTTATTAAAATTTATAGTGCTGGGGAGGTAGCTCAGGGGCACCGTGCCTATTTGGCAAGAGCAAGGTGCTGAGTTTGATCCCTGGTATAAAAGAAAACCTAAATAGTTCCTCAGTCAGATAAATAAGGATTTGAGAATGACATATACCAAGTTTCGTACCACTAGAGACAGTGCAGTACTCTATCCGGAACTAACAAAGACTCAAAGAATGCATTCTACGAATGTATTTTCCAAAACAAATAGAAAATTTGAATTTGCATAAATATACAAACTATGAGTCAAAACTAGAAAAACAGAAGCACTAAATAATCTACCAGTCCTATGGCTCAATTCTGCAAAGGGAAATTCCTAAAAATGTATGTATTGATCTATACTTCATTCTCCCAAATGTGATACAAATTTTTTTTTTTTTTTTTTTTTTTTGAGACAGACAGGGTCTCGCTTTGTAGTTCAGGCTGGCCCTAAGCTCACTATGGTGCCCAGGCAAGCCGCCGCGAACTCAGCAATCCTCCTGTCTCTGCCTCCCGAGTGCTGGGATGACAGGCATGAGCCACCACGTCCAGCATTGTGGTATGTGGTGTTGATTGTTGGTGGGCGGGTCTCCACGCCCAGCATTATACGTGGTTACCGTGGTTACCGGGGATCGAACTCAGGTCCTTGCGCTTGTGAGGCAGGCGCCGGAACCACTGAGCTAACCCTCCGGCCCTGTGATACAATTTTGAAAGCAAAGAAAATTTTTCCCTTTAGAATTCTACATCTATTATTGTCATCATATTTCCTCTTCCATTTTAAGTGATATTCACTACATTCATTCCC
>PVIC010032345.1:0-20742 GCA_004025085.1 Thryonomys swinderianus
ATTGTGGTATGCGGTGTGGATTGTTGGTGGGCTTGTCTCCACACCCAGCATTATATGTGGTTACTGGGGATCGAACTCAGGTCCTTGCGCTTGCGAGGCAGGCGCTGGAACCACTGAGCTAACCCTCTGGCCCTGGCCAGACATTTTTACTTAAATGAACAAGCAGACAGGGGCTATGGATAATGTATCAGGGAGCCAGGTGTCCCAGTGTCCTGACCCTCCAGCCTCTGCCTGCCTCATCTCTGAGACCTCTGACTAGTCTGCGTAAGGTAGCTGGGCCTTTTTCCACCTTGGGTCCTGTGCTCAGGAGAATGTGATCCTGGGGGGAGCCCCTGACTAGGGGGCAGAAGCAAACCAGCTCCTGCCTGGTCTTGTCCCTCCAGTTTCCATTACTAACCCTGGGGATATTTGACTCTGTTCCTCTTACTTTCACTGCTGTACCTTAAGTAGCATTTCCATGTGTACAAGCCACGTGGGGCACTGTGGAGGGAGATGGGCACCATCCTGGTGTGGGGGTATGTGTCCCTTGTCTCTGCAACCTGCTCCAGGACATCTAGAGGCTGTCCTCTGCAGTATGGAACTTCAAAGCTGGACTAGCATGGAGTAGACTCTTTCCTTCAGGTTATTTGCCACATGGGGGATAGTAAGGGGGGTGGTGTTTGCATGTTATTTTCCAAAGGCTGTGATTTAAGAGTGTGGCTGTGAGTTTAATCAGATCCTGGAGGAAGAAGCGATGGGGACCAACAGATATTAACTTCTGGAGGTTTCTAGGCCCAGAAGGCAGGAAGGGATGATGCCTGCCTGTTCCCCCTAGGACCCTCCAAGCCCTCACTGTGAGTGGCTCTGATAGTGGCAGGTACCTGTGCCCTCACCTTGGCACTCAGGAGGGTCAGTCAAGCTCAGTGGGGGTGCTGTCCCTATTCCCTTGGTGAGCTTCTCAACCTGGGCCCAGCGTCCTCTGGCTGGGGACACCAGGCAACCTAGGAGCCTCTCCTGTGTCAGCTTTCCATTCCCTTCCATCTAGCAGTCTAGGGGCCTATGGCTGCTCTGGGATTGGCTGGTAGAAGCACCCCCTCTATGGCCCATGTTCCCTCACAGGAAGCAGGAAGCAGCCTGAGCGTGTCCTCATAGAATTGAATAGCAGGAAGTCTCTCCATTTACACAAAGAAAGTTGGCAGTGGGAGCGGGCAGCCCAGCAGGCAGGCAGGGGACCGAGACTGTACCGATCACGGCCCTTGTGGACCCGGAGAGTATCCACTGGGACAAGGTGGCCCAGTGCTGCTGTGCCTTCCAATCTTCCCATGGCAGAGCCCCCCTGATGGGTTGCCTGTCTCTGTGCAGCCCCCTATCAGCACTCCTCGCCGTTCTGACTCGGCCATCTCTGTCCGCTCCCTGCACTCCGAGTCCAGCATGTCCCTGCGTTCCACATTCTCACTGCCTGAGGAGGAGGAGGAGCCGGTAGGTGTGGGCAGCTGGGTGGTCTTCCAGGTCTGTCGCTGTGTGGCAGTGCCATAGGGCATCTTGTTGGGTCTGAACAGGGCCTTTGGCCCTCCCTGGTCTACGTTGGGACTGAGGGGCCGGGCTGGGCTCTGTAGACACAGTCTCCTTACCTGCCTCACAGCAGGAAGGGCAAGTGAGAGCAAGTGAAGGCTGTGGCGCAGCTGCTGTCCACGCTGCCGGCCACAGCCCTCTCTGTTGGGGCTCTGCCTCTGGGGCCACAAGCCTGCTTCCTCTTCTGGGCCCTCTCAAACTGGCCCGTACCCTGGCCTCGGTGTCACCTCTCAGGATAGGTCTCAAGCTGGTTTGGATGAGCCACATGGCCAGGATGGCATGACTGAGGGTAGCCTACCTAGGACTGCAGCCTGGCCCACCTCCCCTTCACCAAACTTTGCCCTGCTTCTTTCAGGAGCCACTGGTGTTTGCGGAGCAGCCCTCAGTGAAGCTGTGCTGCCAGCTCTGCTGCAGCGTGTTCAAGGACCCTGTGATCACCACATGTGGGGTGAGGCCACCCTGTGGGGCCCCTTCCCCTGCCTACACTGTTCACCCCGACTCAGGGCAGCGGGCTGCTGGCTTACTTTCTGTAGGCCTGGGCCTTCGTCATTTGCCTGGTCTGGCTGCCCAGCAGGTGCCTTCTGCATTGGGCATGGGGGGGTGGTGAACTCTGAGCTGCCACCTTGGCATGAGTTGAGAACTGTGCCTATACCCTGTGCCTGCCCTTTATCCCCACAGCACACGTTCTGTAGAAGATGTGCCTTGAAGTCAGGTAGGTCTTTCCTTCCCATCCAGGCCTGGCCACCTTCTTGTCAAATGAAAGTGGACAGTCTCAGTCTTGCTTGGGCTCCTGGCACCTGATCAAAGGCCATGGATTGCTCCTAATCTCTGAGAGGTTATGGGAGCCTCTCTCGGGTGTGGCTTCATGCCTTAGCCCTGTGTTTTGGTTCAGGAGGTTGGAGAAAATGGCAGAGTGTATGGTCTATGTAGTGTCCAGCATGCTTGGCCTCTGCTGGGCCTGGGCCAGCGCTGTGGATACTCAGGCCAGGCTTGGAGCCTCCGTAGTGGACAGTGAGAGCCGGAACTCCTGTTGTCTCTATACCCAGACCCCTCCCCTTGGCAGGCATGGGATGAGGCCTCCCAGTGTTGGGACCTACATTTTGTCAAAAGATGCCATGCCCACCAGCTGCTCCTGCCTCTGGCTGGCTGGATCCATGCTGTTAGACCTACCTGACTGCCCTTCCACAGCCTTCCCTTGGTGCCCTTGGGCCTTCCCAGTATCTTACCAGGTTACCCAAGAGGCTTCCATGACCCCCATATCCTCCTGGCTCAGCCAGCTATGCACCCAGTCCTGTGCCTCAGTGGGGCAGATGGCATGGTGATTCGTGGACCTAGACGGCTACTTGGGGCCACCAGGGAGGGGCCATGGGGCAGGCTATAGGGTTAGCATGCTGCCCCTTCCCAGAGAAGTGTCCTGTGGACAACGCCAAGCTGACAGTGGTGGTGAACAACATCGCGGTGGCTGAGCAGATTGGGGAGCTCTTCATCCACTGCAGGCATGGCTGTCGCGTAGCAGGTGTGGGGAAGCCCAGCATCTTTGAGGTGGACCCCCGCGGGTGCCCCTTCACCATAAAGCTCAGTGCCCGCAAGTAAGTACTCCAGCCCCCAGTTCCTGGCTTCACTGTGGGGCCTCAGCTCAGACCTCTGTCCTGTCCTCGCACAGGGATCACGAGGGCAGCTGTGACTACCGGCCAGTGCGCTGCCCCAACAACCCCAGCTGCCCACCCCTCCTCAAGATGAACCTCGAGGCCCATCTCAAGGAATGTGAACATATCAAATGTCCCCACTCCAAGTACGGGTGAGTGGGTTGAGGTGGGTGGGATCTCAGGACCTGAGCGTTGCTGGGCGGAGAGCCCTGTGTGCTGGGCCTAGAGGGATGGGCCTGAGGCAGGAGCCACACCTGTCGGCTGTCAGCACAACTGAGATCCAGGTGCCCAAGAGATTTGAGTCCTGCAAGAATAGAGGAAGGGACTGGGCAAGTTGGGGAGCTGGGGTATTGGGGCACGTGTGCACAAGAGTGTGCCAAGGGCTGGCATAGCATGGCAGATTGAGCAGATGCCCAGAGGTATGAGGAGAGAGAAGAAGGCCTTGGCTCTTCAGGGCAGGCAGCACAATGAGAGCTGATTTTATTCTCAGGGTGGGAGAGCACTTGAAGCACACTGAGGGCTCATGATTGGATTTAGCTGGTAAAATAGCTGCTGGCTAGAGGGTTGTGCAGGTCTGGCAAGTGGGAGGGCCTGGCGGTAGAAGATTCTCAAGGGCTTCTTGGAGTTGGAAAGATGGAAAGGTCCCTCTGGGTAGGCAGGTGGGCAGCCTCCCTGTCCTCCTAGGTGTGCATTCATTGGGAACCAAGACACATATGAGACACATCTGGAGACCTGCCGCTTTGAGGGCCTGAAGGAATTCCTGCAGCAGACAGACGACCGCTTCCACGAAATGCATGTTGCACTGGCACAAAAGGACCAGGAGATCGCCTTCCTGCGCTCTATGCTGGGCAAGCTCTCAGAGAAGATTGACCAACTAGAGAAGAGCCTCGAGCTCAAGTTTGGTGAGGACCAACCTGGAGGGCACAGGGTACAGCCACTGTGCCTGACCCCAGTGACGCCTCCTCTCCTGCTGCTCAGATGTCCTGGATGAGAACCAGAGCAAACTCAGTGAGGACCTGATGGAGTTCCGGAGGGACGCGTCCATGTTGAACGTGAGTGTGCTGGGGCCAAAAGTCGTTGGGTTATAGAAGGCCCCTGTGCACAACCGCCTCACCTCACCTCTGCCTGCTACTAGTTGGGGTTCAGGGCCTGAGTTCTGGAGAGGACTGCTGCCACCCCTGCCCAGTCCCCTGCCCTGGAGCTCTGGGGCTACACTGCTGGCCATGGCAGGCTCGCCCATTTGCCCTCCACTGCTCTGGCCTTACAGGATGAGCTGTCCCATATCAATGCACGGTTGAACATGGGCATCCTAGGATGTGAGTATAATCCACTTCTACTTTTCTTATCTGCTGTCCCTAGGGCCCCACTGGGTCCCTCACTGTCTTCTCCACTCTGCAGCCTATGACCCTCAGCAGATCTTCAAGTGCAAAGGGACTTTTGTGGGCCACCAGGGACCTGTCTGGTGTCTCTGTGTCTACTCCATGGGTGACCTGCTCTTTAGTGGCTCCTCTGACAAGACTATCAAGGTGAGTAGGATCCTGGCCCATGGTTTCTGTAGCCTGGCCAGGCTGGGCTGGGCACTGCATCCCAGCCTTGCCAAGTTGGACCTACCTTGGCAGGCCCCTTTCCCTTGGATGGCTACCATCTTTATCTTGCAATCTTAGCTCTTGGGACTGAGATGACCCTTTTGAAACCCATTTTGACCCTGGTCTTTGCAGGTATGGGACACCTGTACCACTTACAAGTGCCAGAAAACACTAGAAGGTCATGACGGTATCGTTCTGGCTCTCTGCATTCAGGGGTAAGTCTGGACATGTGTTCCTACTGACTTTGGAAACAGGCAGTGTGCTGCTACTCCCTGGGCCATCAGCCATGAGCTTGAACTTGCGCAGCTGCTTGTTGGGTTCCTACCCTGTGGGATACCCTTGACCCTGAGCAGTACTGGCCTTCTGTGTGGCATTGTGTAGGCTGCTCCGTTTCGAGTTGTGTGTTCAGAAAGCCTAGCCCTGGAATGCCTTAGATGACCAGAGGCTGGCAGTAAAACTCTTAGAAGGCTGAAGCAGGGGTATAGCTGTCATCAGTGTAGCTCGGATCTGTGGAACAGCTGCCCCAACCATCTCCTTGCTCTGACTGTCCTCTTTCCTAGACTTGTCCTTTGGCTTTATGTTGGAGAGTGTGTATAAGCATTCATGTGTACAGAAAGGAAGGGCTACTCACTTACTGGAAGCAGCAGTTTGGGTGACCACAGCCAACCCTGGGAGGGACTCCTTCCTAGTCGTCAGATGCTTTCCAGGCAGGCATCAGGAGCTAGGTCACCATTTCCAAATTCCCACCCAGGTGAGGCCTGGCTCAGGAAAAAACAGCAGTGGTTCTGGTACCAGGCAGAGCTGCTGGTTCCTATGGCCCTGGGCAGGGCAGTGTCAGCAATGACTTGCCCTGCTCTCACACACTACCTTTGCTTCCCCAGGTGCAAACTGTACAGTGGCTCTGCAGATTGTACTATCATCGTGAGTGGGGCCCATGGGCAGGTGGGGGAGGGAGGAAGTGGCCCACCAAGCATTCTTTCCTCAGTGCTCTAGGCTCCAAGTAGCAGGCCTCAACCTTGAGGCTTGCCATCCATCCCCTCAGGTCTGGGACATCCAGAACCTGCAGAAGGTGAACACCATCCGGGCCCATGACAACCCTGTGTGCACACTGGTGTCCTCCCACAACATGCTCTTCAGTGGCTCCCTGAAGGCCATCAAGGTACACGCAAAGGCCATGCATACACATGTGGGCCACTGGGTACCCACCCAGGCCCCACTCATAGCCATTTCTCCAGGTCTGGGACATTGTGGGCACTGAGTTGAAGTTGAAGAAGGAGCTCACAGGCCTCAACCACTGGGTGCGGGCCCTGGTAGCAGCCCAGAGCTACCTGTACAGTGGCTCCTACCAGACAATCAAGGTATATGGGACCACCCCATTGGCAGGTTTGGCCTCTGCCTTCCCAGCTAGCCCTTGAGGGTTGCCTGTACCTATCATCATGCATGCACCCCTCTGTGGTGGGCTGCCTCCTAGGATCTAACTAGCTTGGGACCAAGTGGCCACATTTGCTTATAGATCTGGGATATCCGGACCCTTGACTGCATTCACGTCCTGCAGACATCTGGTGGCAGTGTCTACTCCATTGCTGTGACGAATCACCACATTGTCTGTGGCACCTATGAGAACCTCATCCATGTAAGGGCCAGGTGCCAGAGGGCAGGACTGACTCTGGGTCCATGTCTAGCTGTCTCATTTTTGGTCTGTGACACTTCTATGCCTGGCCCTTCTCAGGTGTGGGACATTGAGTCCAAGGAGCAAGTGCGGACCCTCACAGGCCACGTAGGCACCGTGTACGCCCTGGCAGTGATCTCAACGCCTGACCAGACCAAAGTCTTCAGTGCGTCCTATGACCGGTCCCTCCGAGTATGTGCTAGCCCAGCATCGGCAGGAGGCCCAGAAGGAGGGTGGCTAGGCCTGAATGGACCTTCACATGCCATATGTCCCTCAGGTCTGGAGTATGGACAACATGATCTGCACACAGACGCTGCTCCGCCACCAGGGCAGTGTGACTGCTCTGGCCGTGTCCCGGGGCCGGCTCTTCTCAGGGGCTGTGGATAGTACTGTAAAGGTCAGTGTTTATGGTCCAGGCCATCCAAAGGAAGTACACAGATGGAGCAGGGGGTGGGGGGCAAGGAATTAAAAGGCCTAGGCAAGTGGGAGTGGAAGAAAGGCAAGTGTGATCTCCAGGCATCCCTGGAACACAGGGGCACCTGAACCAGAGCCCTTTCCTTGCAGGTCTGGACATGCTAACAGGAATCCAAGCCAGGCCTTGGCTCCTTCTGGGCCTTGTCTGAGCCAGGCTGCCCATACAGGGTGGCCTTTGGGTTTCTGCCTGCCATGTGAGAACAGGTAAATGGCTCAAGTGGCCAGGCGGTATCCCTCCCACTCCATACTTGGCAAGCCTCCTTGTACTTGGCCCTGCCTTCACTCCTGCCAGTGCAAGGCCAAGGCCCCTCTGGGTGCCAGGTACGACACTCCAGTCCACCCTTCATCCATACTCCAGATGAACTGAGAGCCTTTTTACTCACCTTTTCTACTGTTTTTAGCCTGTATATAGATTTGATTACTTCCTGATTGAAATAAAATTGGCACAGACTGTGGCTGTTGAGTGGGGAGGGGTCCTGGGGCCAGGGGCCTGTGTGTAGCCCTGGGGATGTGCACAGACACCAGCAGTGTGTGAAGAAAGTTGGGCCCTTCTTTCTCTGCAGGAAGAGGCACAACAAACTTAGCTCCTGGCCTCTAGTTCCTGTGCCCTGCTTTCCCCAACCCCACAGCCTCAAAAAGTGAACCAAACAGCTCCGATTTCTGCTGTTTATTGACAGCCAGCTGACAGCAGCTCCCTGCCCAGACGACCCCCCTCCCCACCTCCCAGAGCCCCAGCCTTGGCTGCCCACTAATGGCTGGCTGGTCAACTCACCAGGAAGCCCCAGGTGTGACAGTTGGGAGAGGACCCATGCCCAGATATCACCCTACTTGGCCCCCTCTACCAGCCTACAGCACAATTGCTGGTTTTTGGCGGTTTTTAATTTTTGTTTTTTAAGAAATGTCAAAATTGTGTCCAACGCTTGTGGATCAGCAAACACGATAGAGGAGACCAGTGAATACTTTTTTAGAGCAAGGAAAGAGAAGGAGAAGGCGAAAATGACCACACAACACAGCCTGGACCATGAGCAGAAGCATCCATGGGAACTGAAAGAGGCCCTGGGGAGGGAGTCAGGCACGCCCTGGCACGCACATCTGCCCATAGCCTGACATGTATACCTCTGTACCCACACTGCTGTCACTTGGCTGATATGCCCACGATGACACTGCCCTCAGGGCATGACTATCAGCAAATCCAGGGTATGGGCAGCCCTGGAAGAGGAAGCCCTCCCCACAATTCAAGGGCACAGAGGACACAGCCCAGCAGCCAGCAAGGCACATCCTTCAAGCTCTTCCAAGTCAGAGAAGTTACAAGAGAGAACAGGAGAGAGACCCTGGGCAGATTCCCTCAGACAGTCTCCTGTGTGTGTTCCTGGCCGGACTCGGCCATTCCTAGATGGAGGGAGGCAAGGACACAGATGGCCTGGGTCCCTGACAGTTTGCTGGGCTCCAGCGTCCTTTCAGTTGGTAAATGGTTTTCTAATATAATCAATAATATTTCTTCTTTCTTTAAATATATATTTGTTAAAGTTATACCTTTTTGTTTCTCTGGGGGAAATCTGCCTTAGCTCATTCCCAATAAATTAATACTTTTGATAGCTTATATTCTGGGGATGCAGTGGAGCAGCCAACCTTGGCCCTCTGTCCCTTGTGCTGTGCCAGAGCGACTGGCAGAAGTTCCCCAGTGGGCAGTTCTGTGCTGGGCATAGGCCTGTGCTCTGCCACAGATTGGGGAAGGGGTGGCAGCAGCTGTCCCACAATCTACACCGACCAGGAAGGGGGCAGCCTTCCACTCACTCTGAGGTGGTGGCTCTGGCCCAGCAGTTATTGCACAGGGAGCAGCAGACAGGGCCGGGCACCACGGGGCAGCATGTCCACCCAGAGCCCTTGGAGCCCCTGGCCAGACGGTCCTGCAGGCGGGTGCCGGTCTGAGCCAGGGCTAGAGTTGTGCTTGTGCCGGGGATGGGCAACCCTGCCCATTGCCGCTGCCACCACTGCCCACCCATGCCCCGAGGGACCCGTCCTGAGGTAAAGGCCAGTATGCGGCGAGAGCCTGGGACTGCCGGTCAGAGGACGGCTTCCTCACTCCAGCATGGCGTCCAACTGGTCGGCCAAGTCGTCGAACATGCTGCCAATGTCATCTAGGATGCTGCCGGTGCTCTTCTCCGCGGCCGCAGACGGGCTAGGGGTGGGCTCGTGTGAGCTTGACCCTGCCCCTTTGGCCAGGGCGCCCCCTATCTGGGAGATGTCATCCACCCGCACACAGAGTCGCTGCCAGCTTGGGAACCCACCCAACCAACGAGTCTTGGCGACCCAGCCTCACCCACTCTGCCGGACCTCCCAACCCTGCGGCTCCCCACCTACCGTGGTCCCTGTCCATCTTCCTGCCTGATCTTCTCCTCCACCGCCTGTAGCGCCGCGGCCAGACACGCACTGGTCTCCTCCAGCTTCTGCCGCGCACTGTCGCCGGGCGACGTGCCATCGAGTGCAGCGGGAGCCCCGGCGGCAGCGACAGCAGCAGCAGCACGCGGGGGCTTGGCAGGCACGTGCAGCGCAGGTGCGCCGGGGGATGGAGGCTTGGCAGGGCTGGCGCTCAGCGAGGGTGGCGTGCTGGCCGGCTTGGAGAGGGCAGCGGGTGGCTGGCGCGCCGGGGAGGGTGTGGGCGATGCGCTGGCACTTCCTGACTGCAGCCCTGCTGTGGTCTTGGCCGGTTTGGGTGCCGTGGGAGGTGGCGGTGGCTTGGGAGACACCGGAGGCGGCGTGCCGAGTGCTCGTTTCACTTCTGCAGAGAGGGGTGCATTGGCACTCGGCCGTTGCAAGCACATTCCCAGCAGAGACCACCCTTTGCACCAGCCTCCCCAGCCCAAACCTGTTTTCATCACTGCTTCCCGACCCCTGGTCCCTAGGAGTGACCTACTGCAGCCACGGGGTCCTCTAATAGTTTGAATGCCTCAAGGCCTGTGGACCTTCATTCCACCTGGACCACCCTGACCACTTCCTATACCGGGATGCTCCTGGGCCTGGGCTGGGTAATGATGTCTATGGATAGATGAAACTACCATCCTACCCGACCTGAGCGCATCAAATCCAGAGAAGCAAACCCCTAAGACCATGGCATCTTGCAGTACCCTAGCGGGCTCCCTGCACCTACCTGGGCTGCCAGGGCCAGGCAGGGGCACCTTCTTGGAGGAGGGTGTGGGTGAGCCCTGGATCTTGGGCACAGGCTGAGTCAGGACAGGCTTGGGAGAGACGGGCGGCTTTGCTGGCTTTCGGGCATCACCTTCTGGCAGGGGCAGTGGGGGCAGGTGTGCTAGGTCGGTAGGTGGGGGCTCAGCAGGTGGGGGTGGGGGAGGCAGCTCTGGGGGCCCAGCTTGCTCCAAGGCTGGGCGCCGTCGAACTGTGGCTGTGCCATTCTGGTACACAGACAGTGATGGGAGGGGCTCAGAACCAGCTTCCCGATCCTTGGCCTTAGGGCGACGCTTGACCGTGTCAGACTCCGTCAGGATGAACTTGACATTCTCCTGCTGGTTCTGTTTGGCCCGGATACGCCTCTTTAGAGTGGCACTGGCCTCCACCCTGGCCAGGGGGGGTCCATCAGCACTTCCTTCTGCCTTGCCTGGACCTTGAGGCTGCTGCCTGGCTTTACCATCTTCCACAAAGTGGCCTTGATCCATTGGCTCCCCAGAGCCCCGGCGGGCAGTGGCCAAAAGTCCAGTGACAGGGCCGCTGAGTGTGCGGCGCCGGTTTACCACCTCGCCATCAGGCCCAATGGCCTCTTTGTGCTTCACTGAGGCTAGCACTGTGGCTACCCGGCCTGGCTCTGGACTGGCAGGATGAGGTGTGGGGTGGCCCTCAGGAGGCCTGCGGGCAGCCCGACCACCCCCCCCAATGGAAGACAGCTCAAGCATGGCTGCAATGCTCTTCACACTGCCAGCACTGCCTGTGTCCACACTGCCAGCCAGGTCACTAGCCCGCCGGCGCTGTGCCTTGACCCCTGGCTGGTCATCCTCAGTCTCAGCATCTGGAACCATCTCATCAGCCAGGTTGGCACTGGCCATGGCTGAGCTGGAGCGCTTGGGTGGGGGTGGCGGGGGACCCTTCTTGCGGGGCCGAACGGCAAAGGACTGACTGCGGTTTACGTTCTTGTCAGTGCCAGCAGGTGCCCTTACAGAGTGGCTGCGGCCCACACGCCGCTGGACTGTGGCATAGGGTCCTGCAGCAGCAGGCACCAGCAGCTCATCCCGCTCCGGCTCACTGTCAGACGCTGCATAGCGGTTCAGGCTGTGAGCACGCTTCTTGGGCCGCCCAGGCTCTGCCTCAGTCTCAGGGGGCAGGCACAGCGTGGGCACAGCTGCAGCCCCTGGAGTGGGTGGCCCTGTGTCACCTTCCACAGGCTGGGGCAATACATAGGCAAAGCCACGGTGTGTGGGTGACTGTGGCAGGGAGCGGGGTGACATAGGTCGCTCTGTTGGTGGCAGCAGCTGTGGGGTGGGCTTCACCTTGGCTGTGACAGGGGCTGGACCATGAGGTCCTGTGAGGGCTTGGGGAGAGCCTGGCCGGGCTTTGGTGGGTGTCTGAGGTGGTGTGAAATGGCTGGCACCTGGTGGAAGGACCTGCCGTGGCTTACCAGGCACTGGTGGCACACTGGCCCTCTTGACACTGTGCCCGTGGCGGCCAGGCCTGACCTCCTTAGGTGGGGTACTAGGGGCCTGCCCTTCATCCAGTAAGTATTCCTGACTTCGTGACATGGGGCTGCCGGGCCCAGGGGGCCCCTCCCCTAGCAACTCTTGAGAACTACTCATATGCCGAGCCCGTCCACCCAGGCTGGGCTCCTGCCGTGTGGTGGCCCTTGGGGTGGGTGGCAGGTGGTTGGAGGGCTTCTCAGCACTGCCATCAGCTGGGCCTGTCATGGCAGCCTGCAGCTCGCCACTGAGCTCACTGTCTTGGAAGGTGGTCATCTTCGGAGACTGGCAATCAGCTGGAGCAGGCTCAGGTGGGGGTGGCGACTCAATGGCCATCATTTCAAGTGACTGGGGTGCCTTCCGACGCAGAGGTCCCCCCTCATACTTGGCATATTCTGCCTTCTGGAGTTCTGCCAGCTTCCTCACTGCCAGCATCAGCTTCTTTTGGTGGCCTGGGTGGGACGTGGGGGCAAGTCAAGTGGACCCTTAGGTGTGGGATGGGGAGGGGGTTGGGCTTGGGCCAGGCCCCAGCTCTCACCCAGCTTAGTGATGCCGATCTCCTGCAGGTCTTCCCAGGTGATGTCTGTGATGAAGTCAATGTTCTCATAGCCATTGTCCACCAGCACCTTGTAGTACTGTGCCAGGCCAATCATGGACAGCCACACGGCAAGGTTAGCCTATGGAGCGGGGGACACAGAGGGGCAGCCCAAGCTGGCTGCCTGCACTTTGCTCACCTCCTGGGAGCTACTGGAGGAAGAAGCACTGGGCCCATAGGGCACAAACAAACAGAAGGACGAACAAATAGACCCAAGGTGTCACTATTGGAGACAGTATTAGCAGGAGCCCAAGACAGCTCCTTAGCACACCCATGGGGCAGCGATACACACAGGAGCCAATACATACACACATGCACACGCGTGCGTGCACACACACACAGGGACCTATACTTAGGGTGTGGTTTTAGGGGGAAGGAAGGACTTCCTCACCTGGCCAGGCAGCCATGGGTACAGTGCCCTGAGGGGACGCACCCACACATCACGGACAGATACACAGTACCACAGTGGATGCACATACACACACATGCCCTACACCCTGCACATCCAAAGCACACAGGCATTTATACCTTCTCCTGCCTAACACTCACACTCTTGCTGTTTCCTCACCCACCTTATATGTGGTGACTCACATGCCATGCACACACCACACAGCCACATCAGCATATGTGCCAAAGTCCACAGCAGTCTTAACCCAACAGCTGCCAATCATTCCCTATGCTCCCAACCAGTCCCACTCGTGCTCCAACACTCACCAACCTCAGTCTCACCAATGACAGAGTGAGGCAAGGCCACAGGGCCCAGATGTGCTCCTGGGAGGATTTCTGAGCTGCTGACTGAGTGGACATAGTGGGCTGGATGAGTGCAACCCCTTTCATCAACAGATCCAGGGCCCTAGGGGGTTTAGGTGGCCACCAGTGCCTCTCCCATAGGTGAGTAGTAGCTTGGAGTCCAGTAGACCAGAAAGCCAGTCTTAGGTTGGGCAGCCCTGCAACTACTTCCTCTCAGCTCGGAAGCTGCCCCCACGTGGGCACATCGCTATAATAGCACAGGCTGTGGCCTGAGCACATACCACTAGAAAATGAGTGTCAGCTTCTGGCATGGGTCAGCATTTATGGCAAACACTGTGTACATGCAGCTGTCATAGAAGCCTGAAGAGTTTTTGGCACATAAAAACAGCTGTGTAGCCAGCATGTTCCCACGTGGGTCTTCTACAGTCTGCATATGGGCACTGCCCTAGGGTGTTGGTGTGAAGGGGTCACTATAGCCACAGACTGCCCTCACCCTGCCAGTCCCCAGAGAGTGTCACCTTGCCCCTGCCCAGGGAGGCTGACCCCAGTGTTTGGGGTTGAAAAACAGACTGAACTCTCTGCTGGTGGGCCATCCTCCACTCTGCCCCCTCGAGCCCCAGTGAGCAGGTTAAGGCTGTAGTCATCTGTCTGTCTCTGCTGGTCCTGGCTCAGGCACCAGGATGAAAGGAGCCTTACAGGTTTGTGTTCAGGCAGCCAGTCAGGGATGTTCAGGCCGCTGATCTCTGCTGTGATCTTCTTTCGGTGGCCTGGCTTGGTGACACCTATGGCCGTGAGGTCCTAGGCAGAGCAAAGGCCCGTAAGGAAGAACCAGAGGCTCATCATTGGGAAGGGATAGCAGGCAGTGGCCAGCCTGTTGCAGCTTACCTCAGGGGTCATACGGCTGATGGTGGGCAGGTCATAGCCAGCACTGGTGAAGTTGGGGGCATAGAACTGCAGCTGGAACGTGGCAAGCCACTGGCTAACTGCCTCAGCACTCTGGAAGACACAAGGCACCGGCTGCAGGCCGCCCACCGCCAGCCCTATGCCCAGGCCGATACAGCACCTCCTTTTCTGCTCAACTGGTGGGCCACAGAGTGCTGGGTCTGCTGTCCATGGTCCATCTGCAGCCAGGCCCTGGAAGCCTGACAATGGTGCTCCATCATCTGCCATCCTGGACACTGAGCATCCTCAGCCCTCCAGCCTTCTTCTGTGATCTCCACCCGTGGGGTACAGCTGTTCATGTCATAGCCTTTCTGACCTGCCCCCTGTTCCTGCACCGAAGACACCCATACCATCTTGGGGAGGCAGGTGATATGATCCCATGTGAGGGGGGTCTGGGGAATGGACTTAGGTTTGGCTCCTCAGTGCTGTACACAGCTCCCTGGAGGGTGGACTCTGTCTCCACAGGCAGGAACACCATGCCTCCTCTGCTGTGCAGGACCCAGCCAGCAGCTCACACCTCCCAGCACATGGGTGCATGCACACGAAGCCACCTACACCCAAGCAAACACCCATTTGTCTCACACCCATCCCCTTCCATACGTGCAGCTACACACATGCATACCCGGCTTGCAATCGCACTATTGCACACACACACACACACACACCCATCACCCTGTACACCTCCACAAGCACATACATAATAGCTCACATACTACAGAGTGGACAACACCTATACACTCAGGTGTGCACACACAACACATTCACAGACTGACAGACAGAAGGACAGGATCTGACCTTGCAAGGGCCCCAGCTGCTACAGAATGGCTGGGTGCCAGTCAGACTGTCCACCCTTGCCCCCCAGCCTGGCCCCAGGAGCCTGCCCGACCTGTACCTTGCCCTCCGATGCTGGCTCCAGCTTCTTGGCAGGCTGTTCCACATAGACCTGCCCAGTATGGGCTACTGGAGGCTGGGACCGGGTTGCACCTAGTGACAAGAGGAGGTGGCAGGGGAAAGGTATTCAGGGGTCACTTGCCTACCAGATAAGTGCAACGAGGTCCTCACCTGTGGTGCCCTCTGGAGGCTTGACGGGGCTGTCCCCCGGGCTGGATTCAGACACAGACTTCTGTGAAAGCACTGTTGCCAGGAGCTACAACCCAGAAAAGCCAGCTCACCCAAGCTGCTCCGGCTTGGCCACCCAGCTGTCCCAGCCCTGGCCACCACCTCACTGACCTTGACCCCTTCAGAGCCTGCATGTAGGGTGTGGCTCCCACCACTCCTGCCACCAGCCACACTGCTCAAGCTGCCACTGCGATCTCCACCTGCCCACACAGGGGGCACGAGGCTAGTGTCAAGCCCTCCAAGTGACACCACTCCCACCCTCCTCAGGCCCCTGGCCTACCTGCAAAAGGCTTCCTCAGCACCCAGATCTCCTCAGGGGGCGCAGAGGGTCCTGATGAGCTTCCTCCCTGGGGTGGGCTTGGCTCACTTCCTACTCGAGAACCTGCAGGTCAAGCACAGCCCGAGTCCTGGATCAGCCCAAGGGGTCCAGGCTCAGAGACAGAGTGGATATGGTCTTCCTGAGTCTGGACCTGCTCAGGTATGGTCTGTCATGGAGAAGAGATCAAGGAGAAGTATGTACATCCCTCCAGAGATTACATTATAGCTTCCTTCCTGGCTAACTCCAGAGAGCTGAGAGACCCTCAGGAGACTCCTTTCCTGCCTCGGACATTTGAAACCAGAGGCCATGTGTCCCAAGGGCAAAAGGGCTGAGGGTTGCTGGAGGGACATTTCTACGTGAGGGTGACGTAAGAAGTTATCCAGGAGCCTGATGCCAACAATCCCATCCCAGGAACTAGATGACCTTCTTGCTCCTAGACACACCTTCTGACACCTTCTGCTTTCTTGCCCCATCTGTCAATCTGCATGTGCTCTGGAAAAGGTAAGCCACCCCCAACCTTCAGAAACCAGATGTGGAGCATCCAGCCTTGTCCTACACCTCACTCTGTTCTAAGTGCCAGGTTCCTTGCCTCAGTGCTTTTGTACATGAGGGTCCCAATGCCTGAACTGCTGCATTTAGTTGGCCCGGTCCACTTCTCAGGGCCTTTTTTTTGGCGAGGAGGGGGTATAAGAACCAAAGTCGGAAAAGAAAAGAAAAAAAAAAACATAAAAACTCAGGACCTTGTGCTTGCCAGGCAGGTGAGGCACCATCAAGCTGTATCCCTGGCCCTGGGCCTTTTTGTTTTGTTTTCTGAGATGATCTCACTACATAACTGGCCACAAGCTCACTAAGTAGCTCAGGCTGACCTCAAATTTGTAGTGATCCTTCTCCCTCAGCCTCCCAAGTATTGAGATTAGAGTCATTACACCCAGCTCAGGGCCTTCTCCAACTCCACTCTTTAAAGCAGGCCTCTTTCCAAATTCTCCCTATCACTGATTAGGATTTTCCCCTCCAAATCTACTTCATTGATCCTCACTCCCTCCAACTGCAGGGTGAGCTCTTAGAGAGCCACAGAAATGTCTGTCTGGGTCCCTGTATGTCTCCAGTGGCTGGCTCAGAACTGGAGCACGGCCAGCAGGCAATGTCTGAAATAAAGGACGATGTACAGGGTGCTGATGAAGAGAAGATGGGTGGGACACACTGCTGGGCCCTAGTTCTGGGAATGGCTAGAACTCAGCCCTGCTTGCAGGACAGCAAAGCACATTTGCTGCTTCCTGGTCCCTCAGCTCAGGCCAAGTGCCGCCCTGCTTCCCTCCAGAGCTGGGTGGGACTTGCCTGCTCTCTTCACGATGGTCTCACCCAGGGAAGATGGGAAGTAGCCCACCCGGTCATTGCCTGTCCGGTTGTCATGGATACAGCCCTTCCACCTGCCATCTGGATGTTGTTCCAGGACCTGGCCAAATAAGTCGAGCAGCATCCTCAGGGAGCTGTCTTTCCAGGTGGGTCCTGCTGCCCACTGACCCCACCCCCACCCTGATGGCTGCAGGAGGGTATTCTGGGTGAGCCTGCCCAGGTCCCGCCCTTCCCAGCTTCAACAGCCCCCAAGGCCATTCTCACTGTGATGATGTCCCCGGCCTTCACGTTGAGGCTCGTCAGGTCGTAATTGTTGCAATAATCCTTGGTTGCCCGGACCTGCAGGGCCGCTGAGGCCTCTGGGAATACATGAGGTGGACCCCCCAGTCCTGCGAGCTGCCTGCTCTGACCCCACCCCACCCTCAGCTGTCTGGGCCCACCTCGTAGCAGCTGCTTGATCTCCTTGCTGGCCTGTGATGTGGTGAACTGGTGTACGATATCCAGCGCCGTCTGGCTGTAGGTGTTCCTCACCTGGGCATTGATCCCACTCTGCACATGGGAGAGTGTATGGCCCTGTCGGGGGCCTCCTCGCACCCACTCAGCCCCAGCTGCCCCTGCCCCCAGACTCACATCCAGCAACAGCCGAACCACTTCTGTCTTCCCACAGAGTGCTGCTTCATGCAGGGCTGTGCCAGACTTGGTCTGGCGGTTAATGTCAATGCCGGCTTGGAGGAGGAGTCTGGTGGGAAGGAGGAGAGAGTAGACAGGACCCTGCAGCTGAGCTCTCCTCCCTGGCCCTCAAGCCAGGCTTGGGTCCCACCTGCTTAGGCTGAAGAATTGGCCAGCACTGTTCTATCCCTGACTACACTAGTATCCGATATTTGCAAGCACCTGCCAAAGGGCCCATCCCTTGCCAGTCTCTCACTGCTGTTTTATTGTCTAGTCCTAGCATAAGCATTCCTGTGAACCTTGTTTCATGGATGGGGAAACGGAGACTCAGACAGGCTAAATGCCTCTATCAGGTTACTAGCAAGTGGAGAGTCCAAGCTAATGAGCTATGGGAGACTGAGGCAAGAGGATGACAAATTCAAGCCCAGCCTGGGCAAGGTAGTGACTTATGGAGACCCTGTCTTTACAGAAGAATAAAAGTAAAGCCCTCTCTCTGACCTTCCAACTCACTCTTTACCTACACCTCCACACCTAGTGGCCTAACCACATCCCTGTGGCTTCCTAGAGGTTCTGTTTTGTCCCCAAACCAGGAGCAGGAACCGTGGGCCTATTGGTGCCTTTGAGCCCCAGAAATCCTGAGGGTGGGTTCCCCATTTCCTGTCACTGGCTATACCTGATGATGTCGATGTGGCCATTCTTGGCTGCCAGGTGTAGGGGGCTCGTGCCATTGGGGTCAGTGGTGTCGCCTGGCCGTGGCTCCAGCAAAGCCGCACACATATTGCTGCTCAAGAGTAGCTGGACCACCTTGAAGAAGGGGTTAGGGTAGGAGGGCCCCAGCCTGGGGCTGCTTCCAACCCCTCCTCAGGTGAGAAGTATAAGCAGGCAGAGACCCACTCAACTCCCAGGGGAGACTTACCCCAACTCGGCCAAACTCACAGGCCAGATCCAGAGGTGTCTTCCCCGAGTTGTCCACCATGCATGGGTTGGACTGGTGCTGCAGCAGCATCTCAGACTGCAGACCCAGGCTGCAATCAGTTCCCAGCAGCACCAGCCCTGGCATCTGCCCACCCTACTGTGCCACCCAGACTCACCACATCATAGTGACCGTGCTGGGCCGCCAGGTGCAAGGGTATGTGACCCTCATCAGATGGGACATTCACTGCTGAGCCAGCCTTCAGCACTAGCTTCATTGGCTCTTTCCGGCCCTGCCAGGCTGCATAGTGCAAGGGCCGCATGCCTGGGGGCAGGTAGGGCCATTGGGAGCTGACCCTGGCTCAGAACCCAACCCTGACCTCAGGACACAAATACCGTAAGATTCTGCCTTGGCCCAGACTCAAACCAGGGTAGAAGCCTCAGTGGAGGGACCATCCAGGTTGTGAGGACCCCACCCCTGACCTTCATCTTCTGCCCCTGGCCTCAAGGCCCTGAACCAGTCTTGCCTTTGTTGTCCTTGATGTCCACGGCAGCCTGAGCCTCCAGCAGTAGAGAGATCAATTCTGTGTTACCATTCAGGGCCGCATGGTGCAGAGCTGAGAAGCTGGGTGTGCAAAGGGCAAGTCTAGGAGAGGATCTGTCTCCCTGGCTTTCCACGGGGGATGCCCACTCTAGTCACAACTGTCCCAGCTGAGAACTTACCCATCTGGGTCCTGAAAGTTGACGTTGATCTTCTTGGTGGAGCCTAGGAGCTCTGGGGAAGGAGGGAAACACAGTGAGAAGAATCTCTGCTCGGCTCTCTCAGGGCTGCCCAAGAGCAGGGGTGGATAGTGGTGGCTCCCTGTGGCCTGGAGCCAGGTTCTTAGGCTATAAACATCCAGTCCACTCCATATGCCAGCACTATGAACCTCCATTTCCTATTGCGCTGAGTGGGGGAGGGTCACCATGCTGTGGGCTCTGGCCTGTCCCTACCGGGAATGTGACACAAGTCCATGTACCCACAGGGAGACCCACATGTGTACACATAGCCCCTCCCTCAAGATGCTGGCTGTGCACCTGCCGCTGGTGGGAGGGAGAGAGCCGCCCAATCTGTCTCAGAAGGACCCAGATGGGGCCGGGGGTGGCCAGGAAAGCTGGAACACCGGAAATGGAGTATCTCTAGGGAAAGAGCTACATCACCAGAGTGCAGCCCTTCACTGTCAGCCCAGACTTGTGGTATGGGTGAGCCTACCCTCACAGGTAGAAAGGGGCAGCTGGCAAGGAGGACACTGCCTCAGAGTGATATGGCTATAGTCACCCCCCAGGCTCAGACTGCCTGAAGCTCATGGAGCCTACACCCTGCCTTTGAGACCTCTCTTCCTGGAACCACCCCTAGCTGCCTGCCAGAGGAGGGAGCCCACCGATACCCTCCCAGTGGGCTTAAGTCCACACGGCCTAGGGCCAACCCTGTCTGGGCCATGGTTACATAACCCATTTGTGGGTCAGTTGCTCTGTGAGACAGGGCTGGCAGGACAGAAGCCCCTTTGTCCAGGCCCAGAAGAAGGGTGGGGGTGGGGGACCAAGGGCAGGAAAGCCTGGGGAGTCAAGTCACAGAGGTTTGGCTGCAGGGCTCTACTCCAGTGGGTGCAAGGTGTGGCTCCCTTAGGGCCCTTTAAACTCAGGAAGTCAGACAGATCTGAATTAGAATCTCTAACTCACTGGCCCTGTGGACTTGGCCTCTGGGCTTCAATTGGAGCCTGAAAAGAGGCTAACAGAGCTAGGTTTGATAGTGCATGCCTGTGATCCCTTCTGGGAGGCTGAGGCAGGAGGATCACAAGTTCAAGAAATGTAGAGGGCCAGAGATTTAGCTCAGTGGTTCTGGTGCCTACCTAGCAAGCGAAAGTTCCTGAGTTTGATCCTGATAACTACATACAACAAAATGGGTCATGGTGACACACTCACCAGCAATCAGTACTATACAGTACAATGCCAGGCATGGTGGCTCACATCTGTAATCCCAGCACTGGGCGGGGTGGGCATGCAGAGGCAAGGGGATTGCTGAATTCAAAGCTTGCCTGCACAACACAGTGAGCTCAGGGCCAGCCTAAACTACAAAGCAAGACCCTGTCTCCAAAAAAAAAAAAAAAAAAAAAGGGACGTGGGTAAAAATGAGAATTAACTTGTGTTATATACTGGTACAAATTCCTCAATGTTGTGTGTGATTGTGAGCTGTATATAAAATGTACCAATAAAGAATTCAATTAAAGGGCCGGAGGGTTAGCTCAGTGGTTCCGGCGCCTGCTTTGCAAGCGCAAGGACCTGAGTTCGATCCCCGGTTACCACATATAATGCTGGGCGTGGTGGCTCACGCCTGTAATCCCAGCGCTCGGGAGGCAGAGACAGGAGGATTGCTGAGTTCGCGGTGGCTTACCTGGGCACCATAGTGAGCTCAGGGCCAGCCTGAACTACAAAGTGAGA
>PVIC010032346.1:0-20567 GCA_004025085.1 Thryonomys swinderianus
AAAAAAAAAAAAAAAAAAAAAAAAAAAAAAAAAAAAAAGAATTATACTGTAAGGCCAGAGATTTAGCTCAGTGGTTCCAGTGTCTGCCTTCCAAGCACAAGGTCCTGAGTTCTATCCCGGTAACCACATATAATGTTGGGTGTGGTGACTCACACCCACCAGCCATCAATACCACATACCACAGTGCTGGGCGTGGTGGCTCACACCTGTCATCCCAGCACTAGGGAGGTGGAGACAGAAGGATTACTGAGTCTGAGGCTTGCCTGGGCTACATAGTAAGCTCAGGGCCAGCCTGAACTACAAAGCGAGACCCTGTCTCAAAAAAAAAAAAGAATTATACAGTGTACCAGTGATAACAAACCTTTACAGGGGAGCACTCAAACTGCAACCCACAGCCCACTTACTTATCACAAAGTGTCAGCACTACAATTAAACTGAGTACTTAGGCTTTAGGAAAAATGACTCATACATTATCATCTGTTGTCTTACAAGAAAATCAACATGCGTGTCATAGGTTCCCCACCAATATATACTAATTCAGCAACTAAACAAATAGCTGGCTGGGTATGATGGAGCACATCTGTAATCTCAGCACTCTGGGAGGCTGTGCCAGGAGAATCACCAACCCAAACCCAACATAAGCAATTTAGCAAGAGCATCTCAAAACAAAAAGATAAAAAAGGGGTGGTGATGTAGCACTCTACCATGACATGTACAACTATCTCACCAGAGCGAGATGGAATGACCTGGATGTCTAAGAAGATTAAAAGGGAAGAGGAATCTGATCACTACAATGATCCCTACTTCGGACCTAAAGGGAAAAAAAAAAAATACTGCTCCATCAATATTGATTTTAAAAAACTTTCAATTAGTTAAAGAACGACAATATCATATTTTTTTAATTTAAAAAGTTACTTCATTATACTAACCTATTGACCTCTATTAGTAGTCACAGATACTAAATAACAACTAGTATCTGCTCTCCCCCCAATAATTGTTTTATCATTATGGAGCCATAATTTTGTCTGTAGGGCCCATGACATAGGCTCTGTTACATCTCAGAGAATTATAATGTAGAATTCTATTAAATCTACAAAAATTCTTTTAAATGGAGACGTTTCGCTGGTTCCCAAGTTATACTAAATAACATTAAGAAGAGATTATTCAGTGCCAGGGATGTAGGCTCAGTGGCACCGTGCCTGCCTGGCAAGCACAAAGTCCTGAGTTTAATCTCTAGGAACTCGAAGAGAGAGAGACAGAGAGAGAGAGCGAGAGAGAAGAGAGAGAGAGCGTTTATTCTATACAACATTTATCTGACAGGCGGGGAATTTAGTTCAGTGGTGCCACAGCTACCTCCTAAGCAAAAGGTCCTGAGTTTGATCCCCAGTAAGACGGGGGAAAAAATTTATATGGCAATCAGAATGCTATCATTTGCAAAATAAGAAAAGTTGTAAGTAATGAACATTTTACAAGATGTCTACCTGTTTCCACATTCTCGGTCTCAACTTCTTGTTCTTCTGCCACATCTTGCATCAGATAAGTCTCATCATCATAAACCAGAACCTGGGCTGCATAGCCCTGCTCTAATCTGGCACTGGGAACTGGCTCCACAATCACTGCTGGGTACTCAGCAACCTTGTCACTTTCCTATAAGAGCAAATTTTAAACACAATCAACCATTTATTCACAGATTCTAGATTCACTTATAAATCCTTGAGCTCATACTGCCTAAGCACTGCACACCATGTATTATAAATATTAATGTGAAAAACAAGAGATGAAAAGAGCTAGCTTGAATAATCTTTTAATGTTTCCAAAGACATGGACTAAACATTTTAAATAATCAAGGTTTGAAAATTAGGATGGTGGATTAAAAACAGGCATATGAATATACTCCCTTATGAAAGGCACTAAAACAGAAGTAAAAGTATTTTATGACTAAATTCAAGAGAAGTAAGAGCAGCAAGCAAGAGAAGCCAAGAGCAACAAAATCTTAGAAGACCAAAAGTCCACAGATGAGTATGAGGTACTTTAGCAGAGCCAGGAGAACAGAAAAGGACACGCAGCACTGCACAGCAGACCCACACACACCGCCACTAAGCACTTTCTCCCTGAGGTAACAGTTACACCCATGAACACATACAGATCACAATTTAGTAAAGAATATCTTAAAAGATAAAGGAGTTCTAGGAAATTAAAAACACAACAGTTAAAAAGAAGAAATAGAGCCAGGGATGTACCTCAGCATTATGGTGCTTGCCCTCTGCAGGAAGATGAGGGGGACAAAAAACAGGAAGGAAAAGTAAGAAATACAGAGCTTCATGGAGGAGAAACAACAGAGGTTTATAGAGGGAGAAAAGAGGAGGAAAGAGGAAGAAAGAGAAAAAAGACAAGGAAAAGAACAGTTTTGTGGAAACAAGAGAAAGAGTAAGAAAAACAAGGAAGAACTAAAAATAACAGTTTCGTAGAAAAGGGGAGGCATCTGGGAGAGAAAACGAAGGAAGCAAGGAGAGCAGGAGGAAGAAGAGGAGCAGCAGCAAAAAGAGGCTTGAAAAATAAACATGAAACATTCTCTAGGAACCAAAGAAAAGTATTTAAACAATGAGACCAGTCTAAGAAGCCCAAATATGTGAGATGCAGTAGTTACAGAAAAAAAGCAAGTAGGACAGGGCAGGAAAGGAGAAAAAGAAATAAGGTTTGGAGCAAAATAAGTAAAAAAAGAAATTTTTCTGGAGCTGAGAATATAAACTGCACTTTTTTTTTTTTTTTTTTTTTGAGACAGGGTCTCGCTTTGTCGTTCAGGCTGGCTCTGAGCTCACTATGCAGCCCAGGCAAGCCTCGAACTCAGCAATCCGCCTGTCTCTGCCTCCCGAGTGCTGGGATTATAGGCGTGAGCCACCACGCCTGGCTAAACTGCACTCTTGAAAGAACTCACCAAGTGTCTAGTAAAAAAGGAATACCTACGTCATTTTGATGTATTATAATACTGGGGACAGAAAAAAAAAAAGATGACTCTAGAAATAAAAGAAAAAACAGACTAAACACAGTACAAGGAGAACACAGATTTCAGTCTTCCAACAGTCATATTGGAAGGAAGATGACAGTGGAATAATTCCTTCAAAATTATAAAGGAAAAGTATTTCCAACCTAGAATTTATCACCCAGACTACTTTATGAAAGTGGAACAAAAATATGTGGCTCAGTGGTACTGCATCAGCCTCAGAAGTGCAAGGTCCTGAGTTTGATACTTGGTACTGAAAAGAAAAACAGGAGAAAGAGAGAGAGAGAAAGAATGTGTGTGTGTGTGTGTGTGTGTGTGTGTGTGTGTGTGTGTGTGTGTATATATATATATATTTGATACAAGATCTCAAAATATTTACCTTCCCCCCATACTTTAAGATGCAACTGAAGAGTATCCCATCCAAAAATGAAAAAAAGGTAACTTTTTAAAACACACACCCAATTTAGGACACAGGAAATCCAACATGTGACCGACAGAATTGGAGTCTTCAGGAAGATTGTAAAGAGAGATCTGGAACACCAGCTTCACACCAGACTTCGAGGGCAACCAGTAGAGCAGAAAGTGATCCTGACACAGCACAACCCGCTGCCATGACTAAGAGAACCACAGACATTCTCCTAAGGACAGAATGCCCGAGGAGCCTGTTCCAGACTTGCATCCACATTTGGCTGCCTTTGATGTACCTACTCGCCCCACTTTCTCTGGACTCAACTAAAGACATTCATTTCACCCCCAAAATGTGTTCTGCTTTGCTCCACACAGTGTTGGAGGCAACCACCATAAACTTAGAAAATAAAACCAGAACAGAACTTTCTTCACATGATCATCTAAGCATGGAATACGTATGTAGTAACTGGCTCGCACTACAGCACAGCCAATAACTGAGCAGGAGGTGCCTCAAGTTTCTAAGAATTCGCTCCCAATGTTGCCACAGATTATCTAAGGAGAAGCACCACAAACTCACTGATATTCTACCTGAATGCTTCTCCTATGAGCCTTACAATAATAATGACCATCCCAAACTCAGCTAGCTAGGTATATGCTATGTGTCATCCCAAAGCCTCAGGGGTTTGGGGGAAGTGACTGGATCATGGGAACATGATACCATCAGTGTTAGTCCACTGATGAGTTTATAATTAAATGTGACAGGGAGAGCCCGGGAGTTTAGCTCAGTGGTACCACACCTGTCTAGCAAGAGCAAGGTCCCTGGTTCGATCTCCAGTAACCACATACAACAAAACTCATGTCAGGCCGGAGATTTGGCTCAGTGGTTCCAGTGCCTGCCGCGCAAGCACAAGGTCCCAGGTTCAATCCCCAGAAACCACATACCCCAATACTGGGCATGGTGGCCACGCCCACTGGCAATCAGTACCTTGTACCACAAATGCCGGGCTTGGTGGCTCAAGCCTGTAATTCCAGCACTCGGGAGGCAGAGGCAGGAGGATTGCTGAGTTCGAGGCTTGCCTGGGCTACACAGTGAGCACAGGGCCAGCCTGAACTACAAAGTGAGACCCCGTCTCAAAAAAAAAAAAACTCATGCCCATCAGCAATCAGTACCTCATGCCACAATGCCAGGCGTAGTAGCTCATGCCTGTAATACCAGCCATCAGGAGACAAAGGCAGGAGGATTGCTAAATTCCAGGCTTGCCTGGGCTACATAGTGAGCCCAGGGCCAGCCTGAACTACAAAGTGACACCCTGTCTCAAAAAAAAACAAAAGAATTTGTTAACAAATATTTCCACAAATGAGAAAAAAAAACTATAAAGTAAAAATATATATGCTAAGATAATGGTACCTCTGGGGGCAAATATGGGCTATAAAAAAGGGGCACATTTAGGGCCGGAGATTTAGCTCAGTGGTTCCGGTGCCTGCCTCGCAAGCGCAAGGTCCTGAGTTTGATCCCAGAAACCACATAGAATGCTGGGCCTGGTGACTCACGCCCACCAGCAATCAATACCACATACCACAGTGCTGGGCGTGGTGGCTCAGGCCTATAATTCCAGCACTCGGGAGACAGAGACAGGAGGATTGCTGAGTTCGCAGCGGCTTGCCTGGCCTACAGGGTGAGCTCAGGGCCAGCCTGAACTACAAAAGCGAAACCCTGTCTCAAAAAAAAGGGGGGGGGGCACATTTAATATTCTAAAATATTAGTTAATAATTTGTATTTCTTAACATTACTGATAGGCAATGTGTAACTTTTTGTTATGTGTGTGTGTGATTTAAAAAAATAGGTCTTGCTGTTGAGTTTAAAGTGCTGATCTCAAGCAAACAGCAATTCTGCTTCAACCTGCCAAATTCTGGGATTGTAAGCATGAACCATCACCCCCAGCTATATGTTTTATATGAAACATTTCATCAAAAATTTAAATAATCTGTAAAATGAGGATACACCAAAATTACTTTTAAAATACAAAGGGCATGTTATGTTAGTTTAACAATTTCTTATGTAGCACAAGACAAAGAGTGTAAGTTCAACTTTTTAACCTTAGAAGAAATGCTTTCTCACACACTGGTTACACCAATGTAGAGCTTTTGGCTCACCTCTGTGGCCATGGCCTACAAGCAAGCACTACCAGGCTACCAAGCAGCTGTTAATGAGGCGCAGACTGATCAGCAGTGTACACACATATTTTCTAAGACAGGTATCTTTCTATCTTTCTATCTTGAGACTCCTGTCTCAAGCAATCCTAAGTTCCTGAGTAGCTCAGACTACAAGTGCACACCACTGTCTGCAGCTTTGTAACATTTTAATACCAAAATTAATACCAGACTATTTTATATTACGAACTTCCTATCCCTACTCTAGAAGTAGGAAACAAATGAAACTATCTAGAACATGAAGTACTTGAGGACTAGACTTTTATACAGTTTATAAAAAAACAAATTCTTCTATCTATAACAACTTCCTTTCCTACCTGTTACGAGTCTGGCTCTTCTTAGGCTCTGTTTTGTTCTGCTGTTTCAATAGTTCTTTCCATTTGACCATAAAAAAGGTAAAATCTTCTTGCATTTAAAAAAATACTCCTTTTAGCTGAATTTTTTTTTTTTTTTTTGAGACAGGGTCTCACTTTGTAGTTCAGGCTGGCCCTAAGCTCACTATGTAGCCCAGGCAAGCCTCGAACTCAGCAATCCTCCTGTCTCTGTCTCCCGAGTGCTGGGATTACAGGCATGAGCCACCACGCCTGGCTTTAACTGGTTTTTTGTTTTTGCTTTTTGAGGCAGTGTCTTACTTTATAGTTCAGGGTGGCCCTGCACTCACTATGTAGCTCAGGCTAGCCTCGAATTTGCAGCAACCCTCCTGCTTCAGTCTTCCCAAGTGATGGGATTACAAGTGTGTGCCGCCACACCCAGCTTGATCTTTACTTTTTATCCTTGTATATACTTCTCAAGAAGTGCAATTCCTGACTCATCTGAAGTCCACTGCCTAAGTGAAACTCTTCTCGCCAAATATCAGTAACGACGGGTTAAGCATGGGTTTGGTAGCACAGTAATTGCCTAGAATGCAGGAGGTCCTGGATTTTGTCTTCAGCACTAAAAAAAAAAATTCTATTTCAATTTCCACTGCCTGCTGCCATGCTTCAGATACTTACATACTGACCTGGTTTTTAATTTTTTTCCTTTCTGGCAGTGCAGACCTATAATCCCAGTACCATAGCAGACTGGTGCAGAGAAGTCCACAAGTTCAAGCTAGCCTGAACAATTTAGTGACTTAGTGGGACCTGGTCTCACAAAATAAAAAGGACTGGGGATATAATTCAGAGCAAAGGCATAAAACTCAATCCCCAACACTGGAAAATTTTTCTCTTCTATCTTTCCTACCTCCCCATTTACTTATGTCTGAACTCTTCTCTCGTTATCACTGAATCAAGATCAGCCAACGGACCAGTTCTCTCCTCAGCATCTCCCTTCTTTTTTACACTAATCTATTTCATCAGACAAGTCCAAGCATTCTCATGATTTCAAATAGCACCTGTATTCTGACAACTACCCTGTGACGGCCCTCCATTCTAACCGTCTCAATTCCATAACAAAAATATAACAGTGAGCAACACACCACACAAATACTTAGCAAACATTTCAAGCTTAACAAGTCTACTTAGAACTAAGTATTAACATCTCTCCCTTTTTGCACCACTCTATTCTTCTACAACCTGTTTCATATTTAAAAAGTCATAGTAATATTCATATCCCACAAAGTCCTTTGAAAATTAAATACGCATAAAGTCCTTAGCACGGTGTCTATCCCAATGGAAGTACCTAATAATGTTTGTTTTCAATTTTATTTTTTTGTTTGTTTCTTTGTTGAGATAGTTGTGTAGTCTAGACTGGCCTTGAACTCTAGAAACATGTGCCAGGCCTGCTTTCAACTTTGGAGGGTACCTTTTCACATGACAATCAAAACCAGCTATCTTACTTTGCATGAAAAGCCTTAATGACCCCCATTATTTGTTTGCAAGAAGAAGTTAACAAATTAACATTTTTTTTACATTCTTTGAAACATTACCGTCACTCACCTGTTATGGTTGAATTGTGGTCTCTAAAAAGTGGGGAAGTCCTAACCCCATAGTAGCTATGATTGTGTCTTTATTTGGAAGCAGGGTCTTTACAGATGGTCATATCACAATAAAACAGCTGGGTTGATCTCTAATCCAATCTAACATTACCCTTATAAGGGAGGGGTAGTTGGGTTGAGGAGGTGGCTCAGTGGTACAGCCCTTGCCCAGCAGGGTAAGGCTCTATGTTTAACCTCCAGCTCAGCTAAATCAATAGGAAATTCAGACGCAGACAAAATGGAATGAAAATAATGCAGACAGGAGAATATCATCTAGAAGCCAAGGAAAGCTAGAAAAAAGGCATGGAGCATATTCTTGTTCATAGCCCTCAGAAGGAACCAACTACCAAACCTTTATTTCAAAATTCTGGCCTTCAGAACTTTAAAGGCAACAGATGTGTTATTTCAACTACCAAATTTATACTACACTGTCACAGCAGCTCCAGGAAACTAATACAGGCTTATTTCCTACATTATTTCACTAAACTGACTACTGGCACCTGCTAATTCTTACATGCTAGCTTTTTTCCTTGTCTTTTATAGCTTCCAATACCTGTTCAAATCCTTTTAACACTGTTACCTTTTCATCCAGTTTCAAGAATCTTCTGCAATCCCTACTCTGAACCAATTTTACACTCAAAGTACACAATTTGTTTACCTAACATTACTGTTGCTCAAGAGTCCTAGGTTTCTAAAACAGAGAAAAGGAACTTAAAACCTACCCTAGCCACAAAATAATGTGGAAGAAGAATATTCAGAACACATCCAAAAAAGACATAAAGGGACTCATTAGACAGAAGTTTAAAGGTACACTCAAGGAAGCAGGGTGGACTCTCAAAAGAGAGGTACATCACAGCCTATGTGTGTTATGTTTATGGAGATTTGGGAATGGAACTCTGTGAGACCTATGAATCTAGGGCAGAAGCAATGGAAGGTGGTGGTCCCCTTCCGCAGAGAAAGGGGATGACAACGGTTCAGCAAGTGACAATCATCCAGTTGAAGGGTGGACCAAGGGTGAGTAAAAAGGAGCAGTCAAAGTCCATTTGCAGGTAAAAGGGAATGGCCTCGTTCACTGTGTCTTTAAGGTTCTTACAAGTTTTTTTGACTAGCTGTTCTGGAGTGTGTGTGTTCTCTATGATGGTTAGGTCCATATAATCAATTTTTCCCAAACTTGTCCTATAATTTGATAGAGATGGAATAAATGCATATGTATGGATAAATCACCATATTCCACAATACTGATCTTTTCCTTTCCTTTTAACCACGTACAAAATATATTTATTTAGGTAAAGTCTTTTTATCAGAAAATAAATGGCCAAGCTTATATTTTCTCCAGTTTTAAAGGAAATACTCCAGTACTTCACCACTGACTAGAATACCTGCTGTTACTTTATAAGCTATCTGTAAAACGATAAGAAAATGTTTATAATAGGATTTTTTATCAAAAATGAAGAGTGAATTTAAAAATACCATTTCATCAAGAACCTTACTTATAGTAATATGATAAATTATATTAAGTTTGGGCCAGAGATTTAGCTCAGTGCTTCTGGCGCCTGCCTACAAACGCAAGGTCGCTGGTTCAAACCAGGTAACCACATACCCTAATACTGGGTGTGGTAACTCACGCCCACCAGCAACCAGTACCACACACCACAGTGCCCAGCGTGGTGGCTCACACCTGTAATCCCAGCACTCAGGAGGCAGAGGCAGGAGGATTGCTGAGTTTGAGACTTGCCTAGGCTATATAGTGAGCTCAGGGTCAGCCTAAACTACAAAGTGAGACCGTCTCAAAACAAAAAATTTAAAAATTATATTAAGTTTGGGGCCAGAGATTTAGCTCAGTGGTTCCTGCACCTGCCTCACAAACGCAAGGTCCTGAGTTCAATCCCCAGTAATCACATACAGTGCTGGGCGTGGTGACTCACACCCATCAGCAATCAGTACCACATACCACAGTGCCAGGCATGGTGGCTCATGCCTGTGATCCCAGCACTTGGGAGGCAGAGACAGGAGGATTACTGAGTTTGAGGCTTGCCTGGGCTACATAGTGAGCTCAGGGCCAGCCTGAGCTACAAAGCGAGACCCTATCTCAAAAAAAAATAAAATTATATTAAGTTTACTTATATATCTAAAGCTTATTTGGTAACTGGATTTTAAAAATGTAAACAAATATGTAACTTTTTAAAACAACTTTTATATCTATAGTCTCTAGTGAGAGTGTACTTTTCTGTGATAGCCTCAGAAATAGAAAAACTCTTAATATAATGTATTATTTTATAATTAGGAAGACAGTTTATAAGAAGGCCTGAAAATCATAACTCTTCAGATGTCCACCACTTTAAATACTTCCTTCATGTTCTGATTTTAGACAATTATGAAATCTTGACAAATCATTTTCTCTCTCATACCACCCTATATTTTAGAGTACAGATATTACCCATATAGGAAATATATTCCTGAACTGTTCATAAAACAAACACCTATCTTCATATACCATTATTCTCAAAACTCTCCCTGTAAAATCACAATATATAGTCCCAGTATTAATGACTCCTCTCTTCCTAGAATTTTTTTCCCCTAGATATCTCTCTGCTCCCATTCCTCATCTCCTGTAATCCCACCACTCTGAGAGGCTGAGGCAGAAGAATGGAAAATTCAAGCCTAGCATGGACACTTTGGTGACTCAGCAAGACTCTGTCTGAAATAAAAAATATATGAAAAGGCTGGGTGTGGTGGCTCACTCCTGTAATCCCAGCACTTGGGAGGCAGAGACAGGAGGATTGCTGAGTTTGAGGCTTGCCTGGACTACATAGTGAGCTCAGAGCCAGCCTGAACTACAAAGCAAGACCCTGTCTCCAAAAAAAAAAAAAAAAAAAAAAAAAAAATATATATATATATATATATATATATGAAAAGACTAGATATATATGGTTCAGTGACAAGGTCCTGAGTTCAATCCCTAATACTGTAAATAAATAGCCCATTAAGGTATTGCCTTTTAACTTCTTTCCCAAAAAGTGCTCACCCTGTAAGACTACAACATAATTAGTCAATAATAAATTGGTAAAGACATTTCATCTATCAAATTCTCTGTTCCATGAAAATAAGTTCTTTGGATCCGGAACATCTAGGGTTCCTTAAAAAGAAAGAAAAATATATGGAACATTCCAGAAATTAACTGTCTTCTTCTTCCCTAAATTAGTGATACTTTTTAATCAACACAAGGTAAATATATTCTATTTTTCTTATCAGCTGCCCTCATAGGGTTTAATGCTAATATAACAAATCTAAACAATGAAGAAAAGGTACTTAGACAGAGGAGGAGTATTTGATCTGGGTGGTAGGAGAGGGTATGGAAATCTCCTGGACCCTTGATCTCTTTGGTGAACAGCATTTAGAAGTAATCATACAAAAGTTCATCTTCAGTCATCAAGAAACTGATTACAGGAACAAAGTATATTCTGTATCTTTGGCTTCTCTTAATGGACATCAAACTATTTTTAAATTTGTATAAAAAGTATAATTTTAAGTTGACAAGTCCACTGGTAAAACAAAAGGGAATTATCTTCAGTTTATCCCCCTCCCACTAAATTTGCTCATAGCTGATGTGGATCTTGGAAAACTGTACAAACACCAAGAATGGGGGGACAAAAAACCCAGGCCCCAGGACACTGTCCTAACTTTTTCTCAACCATGCCACTATCCCATTGTACTGATAGCAAAATACCAATAGCAGGTAAGAAAACCAGCTTGAAATACAGAAGTCTGTCCATGTTCCCACCTCATTTCTAACCAAATATGGATCCATTATCATGACAGCATTGTCACTTTATAATTTGGAATATAATTAGACCTTCCCATGGTCTTTACTAAGGGTGGGAACAGAGGCAAGGGCGTAAAAGTCCATTTTTCACTATTGTCTCTTATTTTCAATGTTCTCAATAACAGGAAAACTACAAATTCTGGCAATGATTCAATCTACACGTATAAAATTTCAAAATATCCTTTTCAATTTACTGTGATCAAAGTTATCAGTACATATTTAAAAATACAATCACCACACAAAATTAAATATCAAAGAATAACAAAGGAACAAAGATGTCAAAGCAGATACAAAATTCTAACCTAAGATGAATCTTATCTCGGTACAGTATATTTCTATTAAATCCAAGAAAACGGATAAATTTATGTTTCATCTAACACTACAGTGTTCTTTCTTTCCAGTCTTTTTGTCCTTACACTTACACTCTAATATACCTATGTTCTAAAAATTCAGTTCCTTCCTCAACCTGTTACTTAAATTACGTAAGGATCTAAAGAGTATTACTACATGTATAAAGTATTGTACACTTCTACTCTCAAATAACTGTTATCCATTCAATATAAAATTAGTTTATGTATCGATTTCTATGAACAAAACAGAAAAGTAATACATTGGATGCCTAACCTCTTGATTTTCTACTCCACTGCTGGAAACCTCCAAAATAGAACCTCCACTGTCAACCACTGCTGATGTCATTGTTTTTTCCCCTGAAGAAGCTTCAAACGTTATGAATCAACGTAATGAAAGGTTCACAGAGTTCACAGATGAAGGTCAGTGTTATAGATTTAAATTATATTTTACAAGTCAATAGAGATGGAGAGTAGATATCCAGAAATCCAGTCTTCTAAAGATGATTAACCAGAGAGCCTAAAAAGAGGAAGAATTTTAAAGTTATAAAAAAGTACACAGGAAGAAGATAAAGCATAACTTAGTTTGAATCTCACTAAAGCATAATTTAGATTGCAATCTCATTTTGAACAGTTTTAACTGTGAAAAAGAAAGGCTCTTACATCCCTGTGTCAAAAGAGGGCAGTAATGAGCATTCTACATCTAAAAGTCAAATTCATGAACTCAGGAATACATTCCTTTTTTTTTTTTTTTTTTTTTTTTTTGAGACAGGGTCTCGCTTTGTAGTTCAGGCTGGCCCTGAGCTTGCTAGGCAAGCCTCAAACTCAGCAAACCTCCTGCCTCTGCCTCCTGAGTGCTGAGACGACAGGCATGAGCCACCACGACCCGGCACTGTGGTATGTGGTACTGATTGTTGGTGGGCGTGAGTCTCCACGCCCAGCATTATATGTGGTTTCCGGGGATCGAACTCAGGACCTTGCGCTTGCGAGGCAGGCGCCAGAACCACTGAGCTAATCCTCCGGCCAGGAATAAATTCTTAGCAAGATATTCCACACATATGGTTTTATTAGATTTACATTCCAGGAGATAAATTTTTCCCTTTATGAAGATGTAATTTTACTCCTGAAATACTTTAAAAGAAATTTTTAAATGTTCTTATGTATTGAACACATAAAATGTCCTGGGCTGAGATAATTTCTAAAACTCCCTATTTAACAAATTAAAGTATCTGTTAATTTTTAAACAGCCCATTCTTTTCTAGCACAGTTTTTTGTTTGAAAAATACAATTTAAACTTTCTTTTGCTCTGGTAAGTAATCTCATTCTATATTCACCATGAACACAAGAATTTTCAGAGATTGAGTTTCTTATAGTTACAAATAAAATAATTTAAAAATAAAGTCATAGGGCTGGGGATTTAGCTCCATGATTCCGGGGCCCGCCTCCAAGTGCAAGGTCATAAGTCCAATCTCTGATACCAGTAAATAAATAAATAGTAATGAAACCATTTGGAATGCCTTTTACAGTTTTATTCCTTCCTCAGTAAATTTTGCTATTACTGGGCTGGAGGGTTAGCTCAGTGGTTCCGGCGCCTGCCTCGCAAGCGCAAGGTCCTGAGTTCGATCCCTGGTAACCACATATAATGCTGGGCGTGGAGACACGCCCACCAAAAATCAACACCTCATACCACAATGCCGGACGTGGTGGCTCATGCCTGTAATCCCAGCACTCGGGAGGCAGAGACAGGAGGACTGCTGAGTTCGCGGCGGCTTGCCTGGGCACCATAGTGAGCTCAGGGCCAGCCTGAACTATAAAGCGAGACCCTGTCTCCAAAAAGCAAAAAAAAAAAAAAATTTTGCTATTACTGTAGTTCAAAATACAAAAAAGAAAATTGTTTGAAGTAATCTCTTAACAAAGCCCCAGAAGGTTTTTTCTCTTATAGAGACAAATGTCTTATCATCTGGATTTATGCATTAATTTTTTTTTTTGGTGGTACCAGGGATTGAACTCAGGTCCTTGTGCTTCCAAGGCAGGTGCAGTACCACTTGAGCTAAATCCCCAGCTCTGCATTAATTATTCTTAACAGAATTATTCCTCATATAAAACTACTCTTTTTTTAAATGTTATGCACATTAAAATTTTCACACAGAAAACATACCAAATTTTCTAATAACTTTTTAACTGTAAAAATTAAAGAATGCAGAAAAAGCGTAGAGAAAACATATTTTTAATAAATCATTTCATTAATTTTATGCCTTTTTACTGAACTTGATAACTAGCATAATACAGATATTGAAATAAGCAAAGAATTTCCATCAATTCTTACAAGAAAACAGAACACCTTTTAAATAAAAAACGGAAATTTCATAACATTAAGAATGATTCAGGCTCACGCCTGTAATCCCAGCACTCGGGAGGCAGAGACAGAAGGATTGCTGAGTTCAAGGCTTGCCTGGGCTACATAGTGAGCTCAGGGCCAGCCTGAACTACAAAGCGAGACCCTGTCTCAAAAAAAAAAGAATGATTCAATACTATTAGTCTCCTCTGTCATTTTATAAACATTAAACAGGATACTTTGTTTCTGAGGAAAATTTAAGAAAAATCCAGTCCTATCACACTAAAGCCATTGTTATCACATAAGATAATGACTATTTCCAAAATCTGTTTATCAAATTTGCACAGTTAATAGTAGAAATAAACTTTACTTACAATTTGAACATTAAGTGGTTTAAGCATCCTTCACTATTTTCACAACTTGGTGAGAGCTAAAATCTGACCCAGCAGTTCTTTGGAACTACTAGTGAGAAGGGGAAAAAAGAGTATTAATATAATGCTATTAAAAAACATTATTCCAAAATTAGGTATGATTCACATAATAAATACTTGTTAAAATAATTATCTCCAAAGCTTGATACATATTTATATGAACATAGCACAGAAATCATTTCTACATTTTTGTGGAATCAGCAGTTTTTAATCACTTCAAATGTTAAGTCATTCACTTATCTGAAGTCAATGTTAAATCAGTTGTTATAAATAACAATTATTAAATAAAGATCCAACATGCATAACCTATGCCCCATAACATGATGTATATTTTAGTTAACAACAGTATTTTTGTTGGGGTATCTTTTTTTGGTGTTTTGTTTTGTTTTCAAGACAAGTTCTCACTTTGCAGTTTACGCTGGCCCTGAGCTCACTATGGAGCCCAGGCAAGCCTTGAACTCACAGCAATCCTACTGCCTCTGCCAAAGGAGAGCTGGGATTATAGGTGTGAGCCACCACACCCAGCTAAACAGCAGGCTTTTACTAAATTTCTCTTTCTTCTTTCTTTCTTTCTTTCCTTTCATTCTTTCTTCTTGCCTTTTCTTCTTTCATTCTTTCGATAAGGTCTTGCTATGTATTTCAGGCTAGCGTTAAACTCACTATGTAGCCCAGGCTAGCCTTGAACTCACAGCAATCCTCTTTCCTCAGACTTCCAAGTGCTGGGATCACAGACATGCACCACCATACCCAGCTAACCAGCAGGTTTTTTGTTTTTGTTTTTGTTTTTTTGGAGACAGGATCTCGCTTTGTAGTTCAGGCTGGCTCTGAGCTCACTATGTAGCCTAGGCAAGCTTCGAACTCAACAATCCTCCTGTCTCTGCCTCCCGAGGGCTGGGATTACAGGCGTGAGCCACCACGCCCGGCACCAGCAGGTTTTTAATAAACAGTTGCAGGTATAACATCTGCTCTCTAGGAGTATGAACTCAAGTTTAAAAAAGAAAACTAACCGGGCTAGAGATTTAGCTCAGTGGTTCCGGCGCCGGCCTCGCAAGGTCCTGAGTTCAATCCCAGTGACCACATAGAATGCTGGGCATGGCAACTCACACCCACCAGCAATCAATACCACATACCACAATGCTAGGCGTGGTGGCTCATGCCTGTAATCCCAGCACTCAGGAGGCAGAGGCAGGAGGATTGCTGAGTTCCAGGCTTGCCTGGGCTACATAGTGAGCTCAGGGCCAGCCTGAACTACAAAGCGAGACCCTGTCTCAAAAAACACACACAAAAAAAGAAAACTAACCTAGAGACTACCAAAACCTAGCATTAACCACTACTTATATATGACCAATGCTTATTGCTACTTCACCTCCTAACCTCAACTTCAATATACAATTATCTATCTGCTTTTTCCAATACCTCTTTTCTCCTTTCAAAGACTCATCTGTTAGACTTATGCACTTAATCCTGGGCCTCGATGCATTATTTCCTCTTTTCCTTAATCCTCTTTTACTAGCTCTTTCCCGAAACATATATTTCTAAAAATCCTGTCATCTTAAAATGGAAAACTCCTTTTCCACAATTCCGTCTGCCACTCCCACTCCTGCTCCAATTCCTCCCATTTTCAGATAAAGTTAAATCTTTTACACTGTCTCCACTTTCTGATTTCTCAGGTACTCTTCCTTCAAGTGCAGTTTTTACGAAATTCTGTTTGTGAAGTCGAAAGGATATATTTGTCTTCATAAGACTTATGACTCTGAAATATTTAGTGCTGTTTATCATCTCACTTGAACCTCTTCCTTGAATTTACTTGTTCCTCTTCTCTACTCCTTTACAATTCCCTTTTGCAGACGCAAACCTAATTTTGAAGGGTTTAGGGGTAAGAATAGAAAAGGAAGCCTGTGCATATATGTCTAAATTTTTTTTTTTGAGACAGGGTCTCGCTTTGCAGTTCAGGCTGGCCCTGAGCTCACTATGTAGCCCAGGCAAGCCTCAACTCAGCAATCCTCCTGTCTCTGCCTCCCCAGTGCTGGGATTACAGGCGTGAGCCACCACGCCCAGCACTGTGGTATGTGGTATTGATTGCTGGTGGGCGTGAGTCGCCATGCCCAGCATTCTATGTGGTCACTGGAATCGAACTCAGGACCTTGCACTTTCGAGGCCGGCGCCGGAACCACTGAGCTAAATCTCCAGCCCATGTCTAAATATTTTTAATTTGAAGACAAAAAGCTGTTAAGCCATCATTCTCTCCTCTCATCTTGACAAACATTTTTAAACAGCCTGAATGGTCACGTTTTGATTTTGAATGTCAGACTTCTTCAAACGCAGCTGGACTACAGAAGACTACCCTGACTTTCCTGCCTGCAACCTAGCCAGCCTGACCAAGAGAGAGACTAAGTAAACTCTCAGACGTCTTAACGCTGTGAAGAAGCTGCGAGAAGACCCTGTAAGGATCTCCAAATGACAGAGCCTAGATGAGGGTTGCCACCTGGCAGTCAACCTTTCTGTGTTTCCAAAGCTCCAGGCCTTGATCTTTTCTGACTCTGTACCTACCTACTCCTATGTCTTGGCTCAAGTCTCTCTTCCAGTTGAAACTATCCTCATGAACTCCCCATTTGTCTACTGAATACTATTATACCTCTACCTATCTGTGAAATTAGATAGGGTATAAGTAAATACTACAAGGGGCATGATAGTGCAAGCCTGTGATTCCAGCATTTAGGAAGCCATGAAAGTAGGATTGCTGTGAGTTCAAGGCCAGGCTGATGGTGAGACTCTGTCTCAATCCATCCATCAATCAATTCAAAGAAATAAAAAATGTGGAGAAAATTATGTATGAACAAAATGGACACAGCAACAGAGACAGGAAAAAAGGAAAGGAAATTACAGGCCCAAAAAGTATCATTGAAATGACAAATTTACTGAAGTATTCCAAGAAAGATCTCAACAGCCATAAATCAGCAGACTGGAATACAGGACAATGGCAGCTATTAGTACAGAAAACAGAACTAAGAGCAAAGTGACCAGAGCCCAGGGAATCTGTAGGGCATCATCAGGTAGATCAACATGTGAACTGTGAGAAATTCAGAGAAGAGGGAAAAGGCAGAAGAAATATTTGAGGAAATACTTCCAAACATTCCAAATGAAAGACATAAATAAAATACCTAAGACATAAATAAAATACAAAGTAAAATGAATTGTGAGATCCACCCCAAAACATATTATATAGCAAAACTCTCAAAAGCCAAGACAGCTGGGTATTGGGCAGCATACCTGTCAATCCCAGCACTCAGGAGGCTGAGGCAGGAGAATCACAAATTCAGAACTAGCCTGAATTATTTAAAGACTCCATCAAAAGGAAAAAAAAAAAAGAAGAAGAAGACACAGTGTCTCCCTGGCAAGCACAAGGTCCTGAGTTCCATCACCAGTGCCAAAAAAAAAAAAAGAATTTTTAAAGCAGCATGAAACATTTTGTCATACACAAAGGATCCACAATAGGATCACTACCAGATATCAAATCAAAAGCTTTGAAGGCCAAAAGACAGTGGATCCTACATTAAAAGACTGAAAGATGGGCCTGGGATATAGCCCAGTGACACTGCACCTATGTGGAGAGCACAAGGTCCTGAGTTTGATGCTTGTTACAAAAAAAAAAAATACTAATTTGAGTGTTAAAACTTTAGGTTGTTAAATCTAATGCCCATATCATACCAACTACAAAGAATATTGTCATAGAACATATTTAAGAAACCTAAACATTTTAATACAAAATATCAACTGTTTCCAAAAGAAAATGCAGAAAACGAGGGACAAAAAAACTCTAAGGCACACAGAAAATAAGTCATAAAATGATAGAAGTAAATCTCTATTAGTTATTTAAATATAAATGGATTAAACTGTACAATCAAGGAATAAAAGTACAGAAAGATGAAAACATAATTAGTCTCTAGAATGGTCACATTTCAGATCCAAAGACACAGCAGACCGGAAACAAAACAATGAAAAAAATATTGCATAAAAATAATTAACCAAAGAAAGTAGGGATGGCTATAAAACCATCAGATGAAATACACTTTAGATAAAAAGATATTAAATAAAGAATGATATTAAATTTTAATAAAAACTTCAATACAGCAAGAAAATATAACAAACATTTACATATTTAGTGACAAACCAGCAAAATATAAGACGCAAAAACCAAATAAACAGCAAAATACAGAACTCTATAATAACTTTGGTGGCTTCAACATCCCCCTTTCCATAAAGGACAAAACAATTAGATACAAAATAAATACTGGGCTGGAGATCTAGTTCAGTGGTTCCAACACCTGCCTAGCTTGCCTGAGCTACAATAGTGAGCTCAGGGCCAGCCTGAACTACAAAGTGAGACACTGTCTCAATAAAATAAAATAATGTTAAATAAAATAAAGTAAAATAAAATAAGGAAATACTTTTAAATAGCCAAAGGATTATACACCATGAATAGAGATTTATTCCTTGCATTCCTTGCATCAGACAACTATCAGTGTAAACACACCACATTAATGGAATGAAGGGGGAAATCTACATGATAATCTCCACCGACATTAAAAAAAAGCTGATAAAATTACACATAATTTTCCAAATAAATAAAATATGTAAGAAATAGAAATTACCTGAACATGATAAGAACCACTTATGCAAAACCTACACCAAATACTATAATCTCTATTAAAAAAGAGCTTTTTCCCTGAAGGTCCACAACAAGCAAGGATATTCATTTTTACCACCTTATTCAATGTAATACTGAAAGTTCTACCAATGCAATTAAGCAAAACATCCAAACTGGCAAGGAGGAAGTAAAATTATCTCTTTGCAAATGATATGATTTTGTCAGTATAAAACTACAGTTTATAAGCTATAAACTACAGTTTATAAGCTATAATCTATAGTTTAAAAAACCATTAGAACTAATAATGAGCTAATAATACCTCAGCAAATAAAAATCAACTATATTTCTGTGCACTAATACTTAAGATATGAAAGGAAATTACAAAATTCTATAATAGCAAAAAGAATACAAATTAACCAAAAAAATAAAAGACTTGTACAATAAAAACTATCAAACATTGCTTAAAAACATTAAAGATACAAATAAATGGAATCACATCCCATGCTCATCAACTAGGAGCCTTGCTAATGTCACTATTATACGAAGTAACACATGCACCAGTAGCACCCTTCTCAGAATCTCAGTAACATCTCCTTCTCTTTTTTTAAGGCAGGGTCTCACTATGTTGTTTAGCCTGGACTTGAAGTCACAGTGCAATGACATTGCTTCCAGATACAAAATGCCACAAAACTCATATGTAATCTCAAAGAATCACCTGAACAATGAAAACAGTCCTGAAAAACAACAAAGCCAAAGGATGCCCACTTCCTGATTACTATAATGCCCCATGCAGTAATCAATGCAGTATGGTACTGGCAGAAGGACATAAGGACAGATGACAGAACAATGGCACAGAATGGAATACTCAGGGATACTCTCAAAAATAAATAAAAAGTAATTCTCAAAAGGCTGTCAAGATCATTCCATGAAAAACAATCTTTTCAACAAATGGTCCTGGGGAAACTGGCTATCCATGTGCAGAGGAATGAAGCTGGATCATTACTTAACATCCCATATAAAAACAAACTCAAGGGACTGGAGATATAGCTCAGTGGTTCTGGCCCCTGCCTTGTAAGCGCAAGGTCCTGAGTTGGATCCTGGCAACCACATACAATGCTGGGCGTAGTGACTCAGGCCCACCAGCAATCAATACCACATACCACAGTGCCAGGCGTGACAGTGGCTCACGCCTGTCATCCCAGCACTCGGGAGGCAGAGACAGGAGGATTGCTGAGTTTGAGGCTTGCCTGGGCTACATAGTGAGCTCAGGGCCAACCTGAACTACAAAACGAGACCCTGTCTCAAAAAAAAAAAAACCAACTCAAGAGCTGGGAATTTAGCTCAAGTGGTACTGCACCTACCTTGGAAGCTAAGGGGCCTGAGTTTGATCCCTGGTTTCACACAAAAAA
>PVIC010032347.1:0-20910 GCA_004025085.1 Thryonomys swinderianus
CTGTCAAGATATTTTTTAAAGATTATTTTCTGATGTCATGCATGCAGAGTAATCAATTTGAATACCGTTATTCAGTCTTTTCTTTCAGAATTATACTGTTACATCATTGCTGCATGAAATATCTCTTAAGATCTTAATATGTGGTTGTAGTATATTACTTCTTACATCAATACACTTTATTCTTAATTTTATATAAAAAATGTGAAGGGCCGGAGCGTTAGCTCAGAGGTTCCGGTGCCTGCCTCGCAAGCGCAAGGTCCTGAGTTCGATCCCTGGAAACCACATACGATGCTGGGCGTGGAGACTCACACCCACCAGCCATCAATACCACATACCACAGTGCCTGGTGTGGTGGCTCATGCCTGTAATCCCAGCACTTGGGAGGCAGAGACAGGCGGATTGCTGAGTTCGAGGCTTGCCTGGCTACATAGTGAGCTCAAAGCCAGCTTGAACTACAAAGCGAGACCCTGTCTCAAAAAAAAAAAAAAAAAGTGAAATTGGCAACTATAGCATCAATTTAAAAATTCCAGAAGTCTTACGCAGATATTGAATATGGTCAGAAATAAATTTGTAATTTGCCATTTTGTTTTCTGAAACAAATTTGAAACTATGTAGTTTCAGCATAAGATATGGAGAGTGTGGAGGTCTGATTTAAAGTCCTTCATAATCTGTGTAGCTTCAGATAGTTAAACTCTGTGGGCTTTGATTTGGAAACTGGAAACCTGACATTCTTTTGCACTAAACATACTGCCTTGTAGTTCTAAGAGTCCATGAGCTATAAAAAACAGAGACAGTTGGTTCAAATGACTTGAAGTGTCAGAATTGAGGAAGTCGTTAATGAAAATTTTGAGGACAAGATTTTCTGGAGTTTGACTCAGCAAGGTCAACAGTAAGGCCAACAAGAGACCGATAAGGACTGAAACTGAGAGTCTCTCTTCAGGACAGAGAGAAGAGCACACATGCGGCAGAATCAGTCTGTCTGTCCCACATCAGGCCCAAAATATTAGTAAGTGACAGAGTTGCTATCAAAAGTAAAGACATCTTTTCTATATCCCAAGCGTTGAAGTGGCCATCGTTTTATTTTTGACTCTCGATTGTCACAAAAGTCAAGGAATTTTCTCCAACATGAATTATTTGAACCATGAGGGTTAAATGATTTGTCCAATGTCACATTAAATTAGGATTGAATGTTCATCGTGCTCTGATTCTACTACTGGCCAGTTACAGCAGTGAATGTGAAACTACTCTAGGCAATGCGAGTTCTGTAGATTTAGTTTAAAAATACAGGCTGTTGGGTGTTATCCTAGACAAGCGGAATCCAAAATCTGAACAAGATGCCGTGGCATCTGGGCCGTGGCTCCATGGTGGAGTGGTTGCTCAGCAGGTGCAGGGCCTGGGAGTCCCTTTCCAGGGCAACCATCACAACAGAGACAAAAGACGCTGTGGAATCTGTGCTGGCCCAGAGCTTTCCTCGCATGCTCTGAGTCCCTGCAGAAAAAAGGACCAAGGAACAGCAGTTTCGTGTGATTATTGAGACAGTTGCTCCCACCATTTCTAAGTTTTTCTTTTTATGAAGACCCTAATTTTAAACATCTGAAAGGCTATGACTCATCCTCCTTTACATCTTTTCCTATATTTAACTTATGTAGTAGTTAACCAAAAAATCTATTTTTTTTTCCTCCTGGATTCTTTAGAGAAAACTGCCTAAATTGTAAGATAAAATGATCAAGTTTCTGAGTATTATTACGTGCATTGAAATAGACAAAATGTAAGCTCCCCGTGAGTTAGATTGCATTTTGCTCTATGAATTTGAAACTTATTGCCGACTGACCCTTTTAAAAGTCCTAGTATTATCTATTTAAATATAGAGTGCAAAGATGTAAATTAATTTTTCTTAAACAGGGATGCTAAGAATAATAGACTTATACAAGAAAGTATTTGTTTGCTAGCATAGAATCTTTTCCCCTTAAGAAAAAAACACAGCATTTTCTATGCATATTAAAACTTACTGACTTGTAGAAAAGTTTTCTTGACTATTTGATACTTCATTCAATAGCCTAGGGCTATTTTGTTTATGTATGTTAATTAGTCATTGCCTAAATAGCTTTTTGTTTAGATGAAATAAAAATATATGAGACCAATTTGGTGGTCACAAAATTGGAACGTTGTGCTTTTCTCATTATTAATAATTTGAGTAGTAGGACTTTTTTTTCTTTTTTCTTTTGAGACAGGGTTTCACTTTGTAGTCCAGGATGGCTTTGAGCTCACTATGTAGTCCAGGCAAGCCTCGAACTCAGCAATCCTCCTGTCTCTCCCTCCCGAGTGCTGGGATTACAGGTGTGAGCTATCACGCCTGGCTCTGTGGTATGTGGTATGTGGTATTGATTGCTGGTGGGCATGAGTCTCCACACCCAGCATTGTATGTAGTTACTGGGGATTGAACTCAGGACCTTGTGCTTGAGAGGCAGGCGCCAGAACCACTGAGCTAACCCTCTGGCCCAGTAGGACTTTTCTTGAATAGTATTTTTTTAATTGAATTCTTTATTGGTACATTTTATATATAGCTCAAATCACACTCAACATTGGGGAATTTGTACCAGTATATGACAGAAGTTTTGAATAGTATTCTTATAAGTAGCTATACATTTGAAAAGCTATTTTATACTTTATTGTTTGTTATGTCTGATTGATAACTTTCAGTCATAATTGAGGTCTATTAGAATAAATAAGATAACGAAAACCAAAGAGGTATTAAATAAAATGGTTTTTTATGTTGATAGTCTAATAATTTAGGCCAAATTTATTCAGTACAAAAACTAATAATGTAAGAGTATCAGAGAACAGTATGTAGAAGTGTCCTGAATTTTGTCAGCCAGTAATAGTGTAGGTATCGGGTTACCATTGGGGGCCAGGTGGGAGCATTAGCAGATGTTGGTGAAAAGATACAAAATTGAAGTTAAATAGGAGGAATGAATTCAAATATTTATTCTACAGCACAAAAGTATTTTAATAGCATAGTATCTATCACATTATGGGAAATTGAAAACAGTAAAATGCTTTTACCACAAAAATGATTATGTGAGGTGATACATATATTATTCAGCTCAATTTAGCCATTTTACAGTGTTTACATATTTCAAAATATGCCATATATCAAAAATACATATTTTACCTATAAGTTAGAAATTAAGGATTATAGGCTGTAGGCTTCCTAAAAATTGTTGATTTAAAGTTGGAAATACTGCAACATCATCATTCTCTTTTGCATGAACCCCTGACATGTCTGACCCTTATACCCTTATTAGTGGTGTATATGGTGTTTTGAAATATGTCCAAACATTTTCTTCGAAAAGGTGGAGCCTAATTTCTCTCCATTTGTGTCTGCGTGGGACTGAGTAACTTGCTTCTGCTAGGTAGGACACAGCATAAATGAGTGTGTGATTTCTGAGCCCAGACCCTGTGTCTGCCTTGCTTTTTTTTTTTTTTTTTTTTTTGAGACAGGGTCTCGCTTTGTAGTTCAGGCTGGCCCTGAGCTCACTATGTAGCCTAGGCAAGCTTCGAACTCAGCAATCCTCCTGTCTCTGCCTCCCGAGTGCTGGGATTACAGGTGTGAGCTACCACGCCCGGCACTGTGGTATGTGGTATTGATTGCTGGTGGGCATGAGTCTTCATGCCCAGCATTGCATGTCGTTACTGGGGATCGAACTCAGGACCTTACGCTTGCGAGGCAGGCGCTGGAACCACTGAGCTAACCCTCTGGCCCTGCCTTGCTTTTTCACCTGGGGTCCTTTATCCTGGAGCAAGACAGCTGCTTCACTTTCTGAATGCTCAAGCACTGCTTCCTAAAGGGTCTAAAGGCCTCGGCCAGGGCCCAAGGGTGGGCCAGGCGGAGGGGTCCTGTATGAGCCTTCAGGAGCTGAGCCTTCCCAACTAGGAGATAACAGGTGGTACTTGTTTTAAGCAATTCCCTTTTAAAGTTTTTCATGCAGCAGTAGATAAATACTACACTAGCTGTATTTTTCTCTTAGAATTTGCTACTCTTTTTTGCCCCGTTTTCCCTCCCTGACTAGGGAAGAGTTGTTGCTAATTTCTCAGGATCCATCTGAAGGAAATGCAGGTCAAGTGACATCTCAAAGCCTGCATTTCACAACGGTGAGACTTTATTCTGTCACCATTTTCTTTTCTCATTTGATTGTTTCTAGAGGGAAAAATGTGTATCTGATCCTTGCTACCGAGCCTTGCACCTTTAAGTCCTATGCCAGCGGTGGCGAATCCAGGGCACTCATGCCCAGTGGGCTACGTGTTGCCACTGAGAGCTCTGAAGCTTTGCCATCTGCTATGCTGTTGCTTGGTATATTCTTTTAAAATTCTCCTAAATTGATTTTCAATTCTAAGTTATTCCTCTTGAAACTAAAAATATTGTATCTGCCTTTGGTAATTATTTTAATCTCTTGCAAAAGTCTGTGGCCATTACAGGGCCCTGCCATTACATTAAACCCATGGTTTAATCACAGAGATTTAAATTCCCTCCAGGAGTCAGGGCGTCACACACCTGCTGCGGATGGTTCGGGCCCTGGAATATCTTTCAACCAGAAGATTCCTCTTTCACACTCAGATGCCATCCGCATTACCCCCTCATCTTGTTGTCCCCGACCCCGTCACTCTGTCCTCCCTGGTCTTGCTGGGCCCCTGCGTGCATTTATGAGTGTGCAGTGACATTTCGCAGCGCTGACCCCGGGTGTCTCCCCTGCTCTCGGTGCGGTGAGGCCTGGGATCCAGGCTGATTCCGAGCTGTGTCCTCAGCGCTCTCCTCTGGCCCGAGGGGGCAGAGAGCTCACTTGACTCTGTTTTACTTACGTATTGCTACTCCTTAAACTCTTAGGGCTCAGAGCCTGCAGTCTGATAGCGTTCTGTAATTTTATTGCTATCTATGACAGCTCCAGAATTAGATCTTTAGAATACTTTGAAATCTTTTTAAAGTACTTCTTAGGTCCTATTTTCACATTATGGAAGAACTTGCCTAGTTCAGCTCCTATATTTTTATCGTAATTAATCTCAAATCTTACAAGGCTCACTTGGAAGATTTTCAACAGAAAGTAGATAGAATAGGCGAAAGATTATTCCCTCTTTTTATTATTTTCCTCTTTTTAGATGGCTGAAAAGCTACTTTTCCTTGAAAGAAATATTTTAGCCGCTTTACTTAGGATGTGGGAATTTCTTCTGTAGTTTTTTACCTGAATCCAGCGACTGGTCTGATCACCAACTGGATCAGCCTCTTACTGAGAGCAGTAAGGAAATTTCAAAAATGGAGACAACATTAGCTTGAAGGCACAAGAGCTGGCACATTACTGAAAAATGTAGACCTGTAAAAAACATAAAAATATGAAACCTAGAGTAGTAATTGGAGCGTCAGAGGATGTTCTTGCTTGTGTTTTCGGATTTTTGAGAGGCAGCTGAAAGGCCAAGAGAGCAAGTAGAGATTTTAACAGCTTTTCCAGTAACGGATGGCTAAAAATTAGAAATCAGGGCTTAACACAGATTCTAAAGGTCGTTTCCTAAGACGCGAGCTTATAGTAAGAATACACTGTTTCTTCTTGGGCCTGAAGCCAGGCATTGAGTGATCTCAATTTCTACTTGTATCCTTTTGATGTGGACTTGTGATATTCTTAGAAAACCACAAAAAATTTTTGAAAAGTTTGCTGAGGAAAGAAAATGTCATCAGAGACTTCAGAGTAACACTTTAGTATTTCATGTACAACATCTGGAATTTAAACAAACCAATGTGCATGAGGAGATTTGAAGAATGATGGAAAACAGACAAAATTTCTAAAAACCAATAAAAGTAAATGCAGATTTATAAATGTTCCAAAGTCTTATATGAAAGAAATATCAGAATGACTGAAAAATGTGATTCTTTTTCAGTAAAGAAAAAAGATTGAGATTTTTTTGGCAATGCATATTTCACTTAATATCAGAAAATCCAAACATAGGAAAATTATATATTGTGTCAATAGGAAAAAAAAAAGCTTATTTGATAATATTAGAAATCCATTATGGCAAATAACAGCATTATTAATAGAAGATGTTTTGATGAAAGAGGTAAAAAAGTTTTACAAACAAAAGAATTCTCCCTTCGATTGAAAAAAGAGGTATTATTACCCACTATGAGCAATTCAACTCATGTATTTCAGTAATGTGAGAAACAAATAAAAGCTGTATAGTTGAAAAAGAATAAATAAGCCTTATTAACCTATAATATGATTTTGTAGATTTTATAATATAAGTATTTGGATTATTAAATTTAATAAGTGAATTTTGCCACACTTATACCTGAGTCCAATGCTAACATATGGCCTCAACATATCACAATTAAAGTTTCCCAATAATGTATTCCAAAAAATGAAAATTATAATAATAAATGAAATTCAAAAGGGAAATGACATTTATATAGCAGAACAATATCTCAAATACCTAGAATCAACAACAGTGCTGTGCAGGACTTTAGAAATATTATTAAGAAAAATCAGATCTATAAACTCAAAACAACCCTAGACAAAATTCTGATTTCTTTCTTCTTGCCCTCTTTCTCCCTATCCCTTCGCTCCTCCTCTCTCTTTTGCATTGTTTCCTTTTGGGGAATTGAAGTGATGATTCTAAACCTTATATGTAAATTAAAAACATGAGAATAAGTGAGAATCTGAAAGAGTCCTGAAGAGGAAGATAGGAGGACTTGCCAATGAGTGTTGGCGCTGAACCACGCACTGTATATGGGCATGTGGTCCAAAGGAGCATTAAAGAGATTTATGAACGTGGTTGCCAGTTAGCCCCTGTTAATCCCTATCTACATTTTCTAAAGTAATTATTTTATGGAGGTCATGGTAACAGCTGAAAAGTGAAAACCTGAGATAAATTTTCAACAAAGAAAACAAAAATAAACTATATTCTTTACGAAAAGGAATTTCTCAATCTATTCTGAGATTAATAGCAGCTCTTCTTGCCTGCATTGTCTCTTTAAAATTTGAATTAATCATGTGATTGTGCCTTAAGCATGAGAGACAGTTCATTTACAGTAGAGCCCAGTGTTATTTGAGCATATTCATTTACTTGTTTATTTACGGATTCATTGGATAGATTTCTTAAGTTTCAGATTTGTATAATATGACCTTTAGTATCAAATTTCGATTTTCTGGCCTAGTGCTGACTGGCTGTCTGTAGGAATCACGTAATTCCAAAGGTGAGGTACTTAAGAGCAAATCCCTGGAGTTACCCTGTCTGGCCTTGGGAGAAATCTTTGATTTTTGTTTAGTTTTATATAAATATAACTTTTTTGGTGTATTATATAATCTTACGAAGAACACTAGAAATATATTTCAATATATGTTCAAAATGAAATTTTCAAGTCCATGTTAATGCATTAAGGTTCATTGACATTGATGTCTTCATAAGACATTTTACTTAGGAAAACAAGCAGTCTATGAAGTTGTTTGTCTGGGTAGCTGTTCTTCTCACTTAACCTTCCAGTCAAACTCCTTCCTTCCCTTCACTCCCTTCTTCCCACATTTCGATAGTCAGGAGACAATTTGGAGATCCTTGCTCATCTTTTACTCTTAAAAATATTTTATGCAGGGCCGGAGGGTTAGCTCAGTGGTTCTGGCGCCTGCCTCGCAAGCGCAAGATCTGAGTTCGATCCCTGGTAACCACAAACAATGCTGGGCGTGGCGACTCACGCCCACCAGCCATCAATACCACATACCACAGTGCCGGGCGTGGTGGCTCACGCCTGCCATCCCAGCACTCAGGAGGCAGAGACAGGAGGATTGCTGAGTTCGAGGCTTGCCTGGGCTACATAGTGAGCTCAGAGCCAGCCTGAACTACAAAGCGAGACCCTGTCTCAAAAAAAAAAAAAAAATTTATGCATTTTTAGAATAATGTATTGTTTTTTGTGTGTAAATCATGATTACATTTACTTTATGAAATATTGCTTTATTGTCCTTTAACTTTAGCTTTTGAATGAATGATCCTTTTCCCAATAAGACTGAAAATTCCTGAAGCCAGGAGCTGCCTTTTCTTGCATTATAAAATGCAGGGAATGTATACAAAGCATCCTCATCACATAAGACTGTTTGGGGAAATGTTTCAGATGGTATGGATAAGGTCCAAGATTCTGGCTAGATCACTGTTTATGAAATTTCTCCTGCATCGTGCGTTATTCTTGCTCCAGTGCTATTAAAGTAATGAGATTTCTGGTTCAGTACTCATAATGTGGATCCTCACGGTAAATGATGAAGTACAGTTTCAGATTAACTTCGGTATTAGTTTCACATACAAACCACTACAGATCTTCCATGCTGCCTTACACAGAGTGAGTACATTTGAAGGGCTAAATTGAGTGCTAGATACTCAAAACATGATGATTTGGAGAAACATGATTTCAATCACAGCTGCTTTGTATTTTCAAAGACTGGTTGATATTAATCGTACATCAGGAATCTTCACATACAGCCAATAATAAGTATTTGTAAGTTCAGGTTTGCCTGATACAACCTTCCAACTTACTAGTTCTTGATTTAGATTGTTCTGAAATGAGTATTATTCTGTGTTCATCAGACTCAGTACAAACTTCTGGCCATAGAAGAGTTAATTTCTCTGAGCCTCATTTTCTGTATCCAAGTGGAGGTAATGATAGTGTCTTCTCAGTGGGAAGATTGGACAGGTTAGAGGGGATGGTACAAAATAATTCCTTTATCCCTCCATGGATTATGTACATTTCTCACACCAGAGTGAAAAACAAAAAGAAAAAAAGAAAAGAAAAAAAGAAAAGAAAAAAAACCAGTTTGAATCACTACATTAGTGATTTTTTTTGTTTTTTTTTTTTTGTTGTATGTTCCAGCATTTAAAAAAAATCTTAAAATTCTGCCTTAAAATTTTTAAATTTTATGTAATTCTTTATTCAGCCTTCCTTTCATTCATTGCTCTCCAAACAAGAGGGACTTCTCTTCCCTTGAAAAATCCCAAACTAGATCTGTGCCTTTGTGCTTTTTCCATCTGTGGCTGCATCGCTTCTATTGTTGATACCTGTCTTTTGTTTCATTACCGTTTCAATGTCTGTAAGTCCAATAGCTCTTTCTTTTCAGACTACAAAGTGTAATGCATTTCTGACCCTGATGACCATTGGAACTTCTCTTTCATTGTCTTTTTTGCTTTCTAATGAACATAGCATAATTTTAACTGTTGTATGGATTTTATTAACTTTCTAATAGTAATATATTCATAATAGTGTGAACTTGTTACAGGAAACAATTAGGTGCAAGTCTATGCTCTAAAATTTACTCCAGTTTTAAGGCAACTTGGGAGGATCTAGGTGTATGGATGATTCTTCTGACTAGGAATGCAACAGTCCCTACTGATGCTTGTCCACTTATGATAGTCTTATCTTTACAAACTCATTGTAAGCTGAGTATCTCAGAAGTGAAACATGTATATAACACACCTAAACTACTGTGCATGGTGGCACCATAGTCCTCTGTAGGGCAGGAGTCGTTGACTCTCTTAGTGATGTGGCTAGGAGCTGCAGCTTGCTGCTTCCTCACAGCATCCCAGGACAACCTACTACCAGTCACCAGTGCAGGAACAGTGTAAAACTCAAAATGTGAGGACTAGCTTTAATTGTACCGTACATTTAGTAAATACTCTTACTATAATCTTGTCTCTTTGAAGTTTTATAATTTAGTTGCAACACAAATTCTAGTAAAGTTAAAAACTTATTTTTAAAAGTGATACAAAATATGCTTATGAGTTTATATAACATAGCTTATTCACTTCATTATTTTCTGTTAGAAATAATAAATATATTTGACTTTTCATATATGAAACTAATATTCAAGTAAGTCTTAAGTATACTTAGGACTGAAGAAAAATCCATGATTTGATAACTTGAATTTTAAAATTAGCATCCTAATTAAAATAGTACATAAATGATATTTATGATTCAAATATTTGATTTAATTTATTTTATATTATAAATATATAATTTTAAATATTTAATGATTTAAAAGCCTTGATACTATCCTGGTCAATAATATCTGATTTCCACAAATGATTATTAACAATATAAAAATTCAATAAGAAGTAGTTGATGTATCTTGTATGCTTTTGCATATTGTTTCTTAAGTAAACTAATGTTAGTGCCTGAATAGGTGCATCTATTTAAGTCATGGCTTGAGTTCTCATCCATAAATATAAAAAATAATATTATTATATATTAGTAAATTTCATAGTAGTCCTTTATAATAAAAATTTTTGTTTATTGTAAAAAAGATCTTATTTTTCTAGAATATTGAAATTTTTAGAACAAAAAATGTAAGCATTTGTGTTTATTTGAAATAAGGCTCATATTTACTTTAAATTTGCAGTCATTTTGTTAGGATTATAAACAGGATCATATTTAATGAATATTAATTTTATTAATATTTGAGTTACTTAATTTCTTCAAACACTATAGGTCTTCTTTAAAGAATCTTAAATATGATGTATTACTGGGATAATTCTATTTGTACTCTAAAGCTTTCATTTTTATCTAGAAAATGATACATTATATTTAAAAAGAAAGCATAAAGATCTATACTCTTTGCCACATACTGGCTATCATATATTCAGAGCAACACAATGAAATTACAACATAAATAATTTTACTTTATATTTTTGACTTGTGTGACTGATTAAGAAGTTGATACATTAAATGTCACCATTTCCTATTTTCCTTAAAAACGGATAATTTATTTAAGTCTTCGATTTTTTCCAGAACTAATATTTTATGTCATTAAGATATAAAATTCTACTTCAGGGGGTGGTTTGACCTGTGGCATTTATTTTTGTTTCAAGAGTTTTTGTATGTGTACATAAAATACTTTTAGTCACCATCCTCTGTGCACATGGCCCACCTCACTCCACTCTACCCCCTAGTTTCACATATTTTGGGGGTTTTTTAATGACATAATTTATTTGGACTTTATCCACGTTCCCCATTACCCATCCTTTCCCCACCTTCCCTTCCTCCTATAACAGTCAACCTTCTACCTTCTTACTTTTTAGATTCCACATGTTAGGGAGAACATGTGATATTCATTTTTCTGAATCTGGTTTATTTTGTCCAATATAATGATCTCTAGAACTGTCCATTTTTTCTGTAAATGACAAAATTTCACTCATTTGAATCACTAAATAATACTCAGTTGTTTGTATATATACTATTTTCTTTTCCATTCATCTTTTAATGGACAGCTAGGCTGTTTCTATACCTTGACCTTATTTGTATATTGTGCTGCATTAAACATGAGTGTTTGGAAATAGGTTTACTAACCTGGATCAAATGATAAGTTATATTTTTAGTGTTTTGAGAAACCTCCATGTTGATTTCAATAGTGCCTCTATGAATTTACATTCCCACCAGCAATGTAGAAGAATTTCTTTACTCCCTCACCAGCATTTATTGTTTTTTCTTTGATCGTTGTTCTTAATTCTGACTGGGTAGTTCTTTTTTTTTAATTTTTATTTTTTATTATTTAAAATATTTTTATTGGTACATTTTATTGATACATTATATATACACAACACAATTACACTCCACATTGAGAATTTGTACCAGTAAATGACATATAATTCTCATTTTTCCCCCTCCCCTCCCCACCCAACCTCCACCCTGCCCATATATACACAAGCATTTTATCATTTTTTTTAACCATCAATTTTTGTCTTTCATCATTTTACCCCTATGCTCCATTGCCCTTTGAATATTTACTGTTTCACAATATCAATCATGCATTCTAGAGCACATTTACAGCTTCAGTTTCTCATACCAGAGAAAATATATGATATTTACACATCTCTGACCTTTTTCACTTATGACTATGTCCTGAAGATACGTCCATTTGAGTATAAATGTTTCAAGCTCATCATTCTTTATGGCAGAGTAATTCTCCATTTTATAAAAAAACCACATCTTCTTTATCCAGTCTAGAGTTGATGGGCATTTGAGTTGTTTCCAAGATTGAGCTATCTCAAACTGAGTTGCTAGAAAGATGGGTGCACATATGTCTCTGTGATAGGAATCTTGTAATTCTTAGGGGAATAGTAGGGTCAAATGGAAGCTCTAACCCTAGTTTTTTGAAGAATATCCAAACTGATCTCCATAATGGTTGTACTAGTCTATGTTCTCACCAACAGTGGAGAAGGGTTTCTTTTTCTCCACAACCTCACCAGCATTTGTTGCTGGCTAACCTCAAGATAGCAGCCATTCTTTGTGGAGTGACATGAAATCTCAGAGTTGTTTTCATCTGCATCTCTCAAATGACCAGTGATGTTGAGCATTTCTTCATAGACTTCTTAACTGTTTTTAAGAGGATGTCAGAAAATGGAAAGACATCCCTTGTTCCTAGATAGGAAGAACCAAAATCGTCAATATGGCTATACTCCTACAACTACTGTATAGATTCAATGCAATTCCAATTGAAATCCCAACAGCATATTTTACAGATCTAGAGAAAAGCATCCAAAAATTCATCTGGAACCACAAGAGACCTAGAATAGCAAATTTCCAATTCTAAGAAACAAGGACATGGTCGGGGGTATCACTTTCCCCAACTTGAAACTTTACTACAAAGCCACTGTGATAAAAACAGCATGGTACTGGCAAAGACACAGACCTGAGAATCAGTGGAATGGATTAGAAGATCCAGAAACACCTCTAGATACACTAAGCCACCTCATCTTTGACAAAGGAGCCAAACATCCTCCGTGGAGGAAAGATAGCCTCTTTAACAAATGGTGCTGGAAAAACTGGATTTCAACCTGCCAAAGGTAGATCCATCTCTTTCACCGTGTTCTAAATTAAAATTAAAGTAAATGAGAGGCCTAAATATTAAAAAAGACTCTAAACCTGCTGCAAAACAGGTTAGGTGAAACTCCTGGAGACATTGGCTTGGGGAAAGACTTCATGATCAAAACCTCCATAGCACAAGAACTACCAGAAGAAATAAAAAAATGGGATCTCTTTCTATTAAAAAGCTTCTGCACAGCAAAAGAAACCATCAACAGAGGAAAAAGGCAACCAACAATATGGGAAAAAATCTTTACCAGTAATTCCTCAGACAAAGGGCTACTACTATCTAGAATATATAAAGAACTTAAAAAAAATCAGTCCCTCCAAATTTAAAGAACCAATTCAAAAATGGGCATATGAACTAGTACGTAGTTCTTATGGAAGATGGAATCTCAGTGTGTTTTGGATTTGAATTACTTAATATGTAAAGATGTTGTTCGTTTTTCCGTTTACTTCTTGCTCATTTGTACTTATTTTTCTAAGAAGTATCTCTAATTATACTGCCCATTTATTGACGTTTTGGTATTTTTTTCCATTCTTTGCATATTTTTAGATGTTAATGCTATGTTGGAAGACTAGCTAGCAGAGATTGTCTCTCATTCTGTAGATTGTTTCTTCCCTGTGTTGATTATTTCCTTTGCTGTGGAGAAAGAACTCCCATGTTCATGGATGGACAGAAATAATATTGATAATTCTACTAATGATCTGTCAACACTATTCCCATCAAAATACCAAGGATTTTCTACATAGAACTAGAAAAAAATCATAAAGTTCACAAGAAAGCATGGAAGATCTGAAATAGTCAAAGCAATTTAAGCAACAAGAGGTTATACTACAAAATCATAATAACTAAACCGGTTGCTACTAGAATGAAAATAGACATGGGGAGCAATGGAACAGAATATAGAGAATGAAACCTTATTGATATATCTATAGGCATCTGATTCTGGATAAAAGATCCAAATGTATATAACAGAGAAGGGACAGCTTCTTTAAAAATTATGCTGAGAAAATATAGAACATTGAAACTTGATCTCAATCTCTCATCCTATACAAAATCAATACAAAATCAATTCAAGGACATAAGTATATGACCTGAAACTTTGAAATTGATAAATGAAAAATAAGATAATTAAAACCATAAATATGAGAAAGAGTTTTTGTCATGATTCCAGTAGTATAGGAAATAATAGCAAGAATCAACAAATGAGACTATTTTTATATCTTCACCTTGGTTTTGCTACTTTAGGATTTGGGAATACAGATAGAGCAGATCCCTGTGGATACTGTTTTAAAGATCCTTCATTTGGGGAATTCAATTTGAGAATACAAAATAGTTGGGAGAGAAGGGGACAAGATGCTAGTAATAACTGAACAAAACTGAAAAATGTGTCTTGGATTCTTGCACAATAAACTAATGCCTTTCACAGGGCTTTCTGTGCTGCTTCATTTTCAGCTATTTAAATATTTTACCTTTTCCCCTTTTTACTCATTTCTATCATTTGTTTCTCTTTCCAGGTCTTTGTATTTAACCACTCATAGGCAATTTTTTATTATTTTAAAATATGGTTAAATGATTTCTGTGATTTAATTTCCATCTCATAATCAGAGACTCTGGGTATAGAACATTTGGGATCAAATCCAACTCTATGCCTCCTGGCTGCAGGACTTGTAAAATTTGCCAATTATCTCTCTGTCCCTTTGTTTTCTTATCAGCAGAATGAGGATAACAGTGTATTTTTCCTTACATTGTTGTTATAAACATTACTTTGTTGATACTTTAAAAAATTTACAAGAGTGATGAGCACTTAATGGCCATTTATATATATATATATATAATATATATATTATATATATATATTTTTTTTTTTTCCTGGTCTTCCATCTCTTTGAAATAGAAGAAAAGCTTTTTCTCTGTAAGGATAAACTCGCAATCTGAACTTGCATTCTCAGTCTTCCCCTCCCTCATGTACCTTTCTGGCTTTGTAAATTACCTTTTCATATTCTCGAGCAGGGCAAGGCATCATGCTTCTATGTCTGTCGCACTTTGTGTGTTATCACTTTTATTGAGGTAATATATCTTTGGGACCATATATACATACGTGTGTGTGTGTGTGTGTGTGTGTGTGTATTTCCTTTTTAATATAACTCTTTCATTCCCCCCGTCTTGTGTGGCTGGCCCAGCTTGACTCACTCATTATATGTTTTCTGGTTTTTACATTGTTAAAAATCTCTCATATTCCAAGTACACACCTCTCTTAATAACACTTATCATGTTGATATAAATCTTGCCTTACTTGTCTGGGTCCAGGAGAAGTGACTCTTCTTTCAAGGAGACAGGTGTTCTTCTCTTCTATGATCTCAGCAAAATTATCTCAGCTGACATTTTTTTTTTTTTGGGAGACAGGGTCTCGCTTTGTAGTTCAGGCTGGCCCTGAGCTCAGTATGTATCCCAGGCAAGCTGCCGCGAACTCAGCAATCCCCCTGTCTCTGCCTCCCGAGTGCTGGGATGACAGGCATGAGCCAACACGCCCTGCACTGTGGTATGTGGTATTGATTGTTGGTGGGTGTGAGTCTCCACGCCCAGCATTCTGTGTGGTTACCGGCATCGAACTCAGGACCTTGCGCTTGCAAGGCAGGCACCGGAACCACTGAGCTAAATCTCAGGCCCTCAGCTGACATTTTTTAAACAATCAGTAGCAAATATTTGATAAACACCTTATTTCTAGTCTATTATCATATAAATCTTTAGTAAAGTGATAAATAACAATGATGTTTTCTTCCTAGCTGTGGTTAGCAATATAATGTCATGAAATATTTTAAAAATCAAGGTTACTTGATGAACTAAATAACAATAAAGAATGCCTCATATTATTTATTATGTGCTTGCCTATCCCGTATTCTGGAGTGGCCATCAATTTAATATACATCTTACCTTACAGAGTTGTTACAAATATTACAACATCTTTTCATACCTCTTTCCCAGGATGGAATATTTTTTCTTGAAAGTAATGTAGATGATATTTTCTATCCAGAAGCAAGGGATTAGAAAATCATGGTATGCTAACTTATTATAGAAAAACAAAGTTTTGAGGGACTCTGATTAACTTCTGTGACTTCAGTGTCTGGACATGTGTTATTGGTGTCTGGCCTAAGACAGAGTCCTTCAAAACAGGCCCGTGGTTCAGTGTGTGCAATTGAGACACTGAATATATGGTTTTGTGGTTTCTGTACAAGGATTTCATTGTTCCATTGATCTTGTCTATTTCCATTTGCCTTTGGTAAGAATCAGAACTGACAAAATTGTCAGTGTCAGCAGCCACATGTTTGAATACTGTGTCTCTCCTTGGCTGTGTGGGTTTGGCCTTTAAGTATTGATCTGTTATTTGGCTGATAAGCCTGTTTGTCTAGTCTATTCAGTAATTTAGTTTTAGAAGACTTTATTTCTTACGTTTTCTCCTAGTCCAGATGCTGCAGTAAGCTTGAACAACAGCTATTTCCTGTTTATATAATTGGGTCCAGTTCATCGTAAAAATTATTAGTGCAAAATAATATGCATATTCATAATTCACTTTAATTATAAGGAAATTCAAATAGGTAAAAACATTAAGTTCAGTTATTATTGGAACAAGTCACTTTTAGTAAGTTGTAAAATTAATTTACATAAGGTACAAAAGAAAATCCATCTCATTATTTCATAAATACATAGTCTACCATTTGGGGTTGCAGTATGGAGGGGTGGTAATTATGTGTTTTATTTGTGGAAACATTTCATAAATTAGATAAGCTACTTAATATATTAAGGCTCTTCTACACTTAAATGGCCCATGATGGTGTAGTTTATTAAAACTAAAAATGTCTTGGGAATTACCTAATTAGTGGAAATGTTCCAAATTTTTACATAGAAAAATAAGCATATACACAAAAATAGTAAAAGTTCAATGGATGTCTTCTAGAATTCTTATAATTAAATATAACTGTTTGATGTATCCAAAATACATAGACATGTTAATTATTCTGGTTGTGGTAATCATTTCACAGTATACATATACATGAAAACTTGTGCATCATAAATATGCACAAGTTTTAATTATCAATTACATTTAAAGCTGAGAAAGATGATTAAAATAATATTAAAAATAAATCCCCAATTAGTTGTGAGGTTTTACTAATAATTTCTATTGTTAGCCTACTAAAATGAATCTGCTGCAGCAGCTAACAGTTGAACATAATTATAGACTCTTGAATCCTGTGTCCATGACCTGTTGCGGTGTTAGAGCACTGACTTAATATCTGATTTTAATCTGATTCTAGAAGGAGGTGCATTCACTTACATACTCTTACCTTTCCTTCTGTAATAAATTTCAGGCAATATTAAGAAATACGTGTTCAATACATACACATAAAAAAGGAGGCCTGCTAAACTTAGTCCATAATACCTAAGGTGTAGATTGGTTAATTAATAAATATTGAAATGTACTCTCTTGGAACTATGTTCAAGATATTGTATCTGTAGGATAAATATAATATTTTATAACATAAACAGCAATACACACACATACATCTATCAAAAAAGGATCTGTTTTGGCTTTTTCATTTTAAGGAGACCTGTAAGATATATTTGAAAGTAAGAAATCTGTATGTAGTAGACAGCTTGACACATTTATTTTTCAAATAACCAGTCAAAATTTTTCACAGAAATACTGACCTAACAGCATGCAGTGGAACAGTGGGGCACCAAGAATATAAGACTCTTCGATCTACTTCCTAGTGGTGAATGTGTTACCTAATGGGCATCTCAACCGTGGGCTATGTTTTTCGCACAGATGGAGATGTTTAAAAGGCCACACAGAGCTAGAGGTAAAAGGAGGGGAGTTGAAGGGTGCCAGTCAGAGAGTGACTGGGAGGGATGATCCAGTCTTCTCTGGCAAACTCTTTTCATGGTTTGGGTACCAAGTGATGTGTTAGAACATGAGAGAGTAGCACCGCACAACCTTGCATCTAGTGTTTTCTTAACCTTGTTCAAGTTTTATCTAAGTATTGTGCGTGGCAGTCCTCCTAGGTAATGAGGTATTTCCCATACTTGTTCTGGAGCTACTGGTATGTCTCACTTTCTTTTAGCTTCTGTAAAGACTTGCCCCAGATACACTGGCATTCATTTGAAAGGACATAGTATATGTAGCTAATTTGCTTTCTGTTTGTTTTAGATAAAAATAAGTCATTGTGTCTGTCTACTGCAATCTTCTTCTGAGCATCATGACTTACATTTTTTCTATCTTTGCAAGATAATAAGCAATTAACCCAATGATCAGGGTGCAGGAGATAATTTGTAATGATGAATCTAATAAAGCAATTTAATTAACTTCAAATAAATATTTTAGTGAGAATTCATTTGCCACCCAGATATTTATTTATTCCCTAATAACCTCTCTAGTTTGTCTTTAACCACTGCACCCAAATCGTGCAGCAGAGTTATCTGTATAAATGTCCATGGTCTAAAACGTCATAGCTTTTCAGTGTTTATATAGCATGTGTGTCATGATCTGTATGCCGAGCACAAAAAGACTGACAGTCTGTAGTGATTAATGATATTGTTTTCAGTTTCTAAGCATATTGCTCAGAGTCTGTCTGCGAGATTTGTATGAGATGGGTGATTTGTATGAGATTGGATGGTTCTTAAACGATACGGGGTCATGATTTATAAACTATAGTTCAGGAAATCACCCTCAGTAATTATTAAAAGAAATAATCTTTTCTTCATCTGTGATTTGAATTAAAATAGTCAGAAGAGTATTGAGATGTGACTGGGAGGCGAAGATAAGAGGCCTTGGTCGATTCCTGTTTGCATCTGGCGACTCACACTGGAAATAAGGAATGTCTCTTCGAGGAGTCACCTGAAAAGCCTAAACTATAAAGAGCGAAGTGACAGACAGATAAGAGGAGCAGGGAGACGGGAAGTGATCAACAAATGGAAGAAGAGGGAGGGAGAGGGCTGAGCGAAGAATCAGGATGTGTTAAATACACGTAAGAGCTCCTCACAGGGAAGGAAACATTATGTACTGCAAATGTAGGCTAATACATTCTTTTTTTTTTGAAAAGTACTACAACACAGGTTTAGAGACTGGGGGGCGTAACTGCAGGTGCAGGCTGAACGTAAGAAAAGGGCGCTCTGAGAATCCATCCCAGGGTGCGGAACCTGCGGGGCTCGCTGTGAGCACCTGTGCAGGCAGCGGGCGGGCGGCGCTCGCTCCGGGCAGAGAGCGGGCTCTTTGTAAACCGGGCTCATCCGGATCCCTTGTGGGGACGCGAGCTCCGGGTACAGCCCTCAACAGCTCTCTGCAGAAATGCCGTCATGGCCTCGATGTCAGCAGCTCGGCTGCACGGCTTCTGCCAGGACAAGCTGCTTCAGCCAGAGCACCCGCAGCCTGGCGCTCGCTGGCCTGCGACTCCAGCGCGCCCACCCGCTCTCACGGTGCTGACGTACGTAGACCGCGGAGACGCGTCTGCTGACAAGTGTCCTCCGTGGCCTTTCCCGATAGCACCACAGGCCGCGGGACTCGCCCGGGAGCCTGACTGAGCAGGTGCCCCGCGGTGTTAGGGGGGCCAGATGAGCAGGTGTGAGTTGCTCCTCAGCTGCCCGAGATGTGTACTGAGAGGCAAGTGGGACGTGATGCGAAGCGTGGGCTCCCGGGCCAGCTCGGCGTCCTTGTGCCACACTGCCCGGCCGCAGCCTCCAGAGCAGCAGGGACAGGCGTTAAAGTGAACGTGCTGAGGCCCCTGGACTTGCTCAGGTCATCACAATCGCAGTCCAGGGCCTGCACCTCTGGCTCTTTCTTTTATTTACATTTTATTGGTACATTATTTATACACATCACAATTACACTCCATGCTGAGAATTTGTACCAGTATATGACACAAATTAATTCTCATTTTCCCCCTGTCTTACTCACCCTACCTCCCCACTCCTATACAAACGAGCATTGTTTCCTTTTTTTAACATAAATTTTTTTCTTTCTTCATTATTTACCCTAAGCCCCATTACCGTTTGAGTATTTACTATTTTACAATATCAGTCATGCATTCTAGAACACTTTTATTAACGTCAGTTTCTCTTATCAGAGAAAATATAAGATATTTGCCTAGGATTAGAGGTTCCATTTGACCTTGCTGTTTCCCTGCTGGGGATACACACAGAAGAATTACAAGATTCCTGTCACAGTGACATATGGCTGACTCTGTGTAACAGACGGGCCATAGGCCCCGCCCACACTCACAGGGCGGGAGCACACGGGGCGGGGCTGCTCGGAAGCACGGTTGTTGTAGTCCCCATTCAGGTCTGGGAACTAGAGTTTCTTTCTGGTTATATGGAAGATGCTTATTTTGATGAACTTTCCTGAATATTTGTGATATAGAATCTGAGTTGAAATAATAACCCCAATGCTTTAAAAACTTCTCTGTAACTCTTTCGTTCAAAAATTCTTATTGTAATTATTTTCATTTTTCTCCCTGATCACCTAAAATCCCTCTCCACTGCTCACCTGATGTGCCGTGAATAATGATAAGCTTAGATCATGTAGAGATACATACTAATTTTGGGGAGATTTTATGAATACCTCCTCTTTCATAATATCTGAAGTAAATGCAGATTTCCTTATATCTGTATGATATCGTGGGACTTCTTCCGTTTTAACAAATTGAACCTCCAGAGAAAATATCTGAAATATCAAACACATGGTAAATAGGTTGCTGTGTTGTTACTGTACCAGCAACGGTGCCCAGTACGGAGACCCAGAGGGCACAGTCACACCTAGGCACTCGTGAGTGTTCACCCGGAGAAGAAATTCAGTGTTTGTTTGGATGGGGTATCGGCCAGAGCCCTCATTTCATAAATCCTAACATTCTTTTTTTTTAATTGAATTCTTTATTGGTACAATTTCTATACATCTCAAAATCACATATAACATTGAGAAATTTGTACCAGTATATGCCACAAGTTAATTCTCATTTTTACCCATATCCCTACCCACTCCCCC
>PVIC010032348.1:0-20760 GCA_004025085.1 Thryonomys swinderianus
TGTCTCCACGCCCAGCATTCTATGTGGTTACTGGGGATCGAACTCAGGTCCTTGCGCTTGTGAGGCAGGCGCCGGAACCACTGAGCTAACCCTCCAGCCCAAGAATCCTTATTTCTAAATGATGTGGCCAAAAAATGACTGAGCCAGGTCTAAACCTTTTATATCACTCTTTCTTTACTCCTCTGGGAAATTTGTACCTTCCTCAAATCCAGCATCACTGAATTCCTGATATTTCCTATACTACCTGCTAATAATTCATACCTTTTGCCCCCAAGAGAACAAAATTTTTAGTTTTCTCAGTAACTGTGTTTACTGATACTTAATGTAGCAGTTCCTTATTTTAATAATTTATGGGTTTTTATTTTATCTCCAAATTTATTCAATCATTCCATAAGCAATTATTAGACTTACCCGTGCAGTGCATGATGTAATGATATTGGTGCAGTTAAAATCAGTTAAAACAGTTTCTGCCTTCCAAGTCTAAGCAAACCTCTTTTGCAAATATTTTAGGCTTGCCATCCATACCATGTTTATCATGACTTCTCAACTCTGTCATATAGGCAGAAAGCAGCTATAGACATTATGTCAATAAAGAGGTGTGGCTGTGTGCAAATAAAATTTTATTTATAAAAAATAAGCAGTAGGCAAGATCTTTCTCACAGACTGTAATTGGTTGACTCCTAATCTAGAAGGAATCTGACAGCAGAAAAATCTAACATCAGGGTAATACAGTGGCACCTTGGTGCTGCTTGTTGTTGATTGGTTCCAAAAGGCAGATAACAAGTCCCTAGCCAACTGTTTCAGCTTGAAAGAGCAGCAGTCATGACACAATCAACACAGACAAATTCTGGTTTTCCTATCAATATCAAATAAACAATGAATACAGGAACAAAATTTTCACAGCAAACTATACTGAATACCAAATTTGACTATATAGAGAGTCCACCAAAGATATGGACACGCTTCAGGAAAAGGAAAAACTTGTATAAATATTTTAATACTAAGTTTATTGAGACATCATGAGATTAATACCAGTTACATCTGGCTTCTACAATTTTAAGAACTGGTCAAACTAGTGGCCATGAGCTTGCATATGTTTAGTAGTACAATGAACTGCTGCTTGAGTCATTGTGATTGCTACATATGTGTTTTCAATTTCTTTTCTAAGGTGCACTATAGTGGGCTTTCTGTGACATACATCATCCTCTAGTGTTTCCCATAGCAGTGTAACACCATCTGCTGAAAAAAAATGCTGTTTTTCTTTTGCTGATGCATGTATACATTTTTTTTTTTTTTGAGACAGGGTCTCGCTTTATAGTTCAAGCTGGCCCTGAGCTCACTATGTAACCCAGGCAAGCCTCAACTCAGCAATCCTCCTGCCTCTGCCTTCCAAGTGCTGGGATTACAGGCGTGAGCCACCATGCCCAGCACTGTGGCATGTGGTATTGATTGCTGGTGGGAGTGAGTCACCACGCCCAGCATTGTATGTGGTTACCGGGATCGAACTCAGAACCTTGCTCTTGCGAGGCAGGCGCCAAAACTGCTGAGCTAAATCTCCAGCCCATGTATACATTTTTTGGTGGACTCCATATTCAATGCTCCGATGTCTGAAAGGCAATCATTGCATGTTGGTAACGTTGTACTAACATGTCATTCTAAAAACCTTATTTCCTAGATCCACCTTCCCTTATAGCATGGGTTGGAGCTAACAAAGAAATTCATAAGAGATTATAGGAAAGCAGAGGCATTGCTACATTAGAAGGCTGTGATGGTCATAAATGAAAGCTGCAGGTGAAGACATGTCCAGAGGAGCACCAGCACATCCTCTTTCTTCTTTCACTCTGAATGTAGGTCATCTTCCTGGTTGTCAAGGCACTGCTCACAGTAGCCTCAAGTTGAGCACAAAGTACTTCACTGTAGTCTATCAGAGTAAGAGCTTCCATGGAGACAACTTTTACAAAGAGAGCAATTGCTACATCTCTGTCTATGAGTGCCTCCCCAAATAATATGTTTCAAATAGCAGTTTCTTATTTTAATAATTTATGGATTTTATCTCCTCAGCCCCTCAGCAGCCACCAGCCACACACAGCTTCCCATTTTCCTGCAGATTCCAGCTGTCCACCTGCTCTCTACCTCTGGAAAGTGTGATATATGAGTATTTCTCTAAAGTACCAATACCTGCTTCCACACTGTGATTCTCCCAACACCTTCCAGTTCCATATAAGGAAAAGTCCTTTATCAAAACCTATATTCCAATAACACCAATAATGGGTTGCTTGCCTAACTTGCAGACACACCATACCAGCCTTGGGGCAAAGAGGAGAAGGAAGCTATGAAGTGATTGAGTATATTTCATTCTGTCTTGTTGGAGCAAAAGAAAAAAAAATTTACATGAAGATACTGTCTTACGTCAAGCTATCTTAGAAACATAGCTTGAGTCTCTGAGAGGTGAATGCATGAGTTTGACTGACAAGTGCTCTGTAAGGGGTGAAGAAAGCAGAACTGATCAGTACAAAACATGAACTATACGGTAGCTGGGACAAAGACCTCAGACAGTCTCGTGAAACTCTTGAGCTACGTGGACCTTAATAGAGATCCTAAATTATGCAAAAGGATCAGGACTTTATACCTCCACATCAGCCAGCCCCCCTGCTCAGCAGGTGCTGCAAACATCAGCAACCAACACTCCCAGTGGCACAGTGAGCAGCACAGTGCTGAATTAGGGCTGGAAAAAGCCCTAATTGGTGGGAAAGCATTATAGGAATTAACTTTCAAGAATGCTTTGAAGGACAAATACAAGTCATCTATATAAATATAAAGAAGGAAGAAGAGATTTCCAAAGATGCAGTACTCAAGACAAATGCATCTTGATATGAAACAGCTTAAGGTATTCAAGTATTTTCAAAATTGGAATAAAGTGGCTAGAAATAAGGTATTTTAAAGTCATCTTAATGACATTTTATAAAGTCCTTGTGCTACCTATGCTGTTCAACATGATCTTACATCCAGAGTAAAGAATTTTGAAGTGTTTGCAGATGGGTTGGTGGGGATGTGAGCAATAGGGAAATAGGTGGATGGGTTGGTTGATAGATACACGCGTGGTTAATGGAAAGTTGGACACATAGTGGATGAATGTGTGGGTGGATGATGAAATGTACCAGCATTCATTTACTCAGCTGCATATTCCTTCTCAGGCCCCTTGGAAATGAAGAACTAAACCTTGTTAGGAAACAATAATCAGTCAGCTTATATTTTTAGGGAAAGCTCCCTAAAACTCTGCTTCTTTTGTTTACCACACCTGCCTGGCCTCTCCTGCCACAATTAAGTCTGAAACTCTTTTTCCATGAGCACTGAGGAGGACTTATGCCTTAAAGCATCCCCCTGAACCACACCCTGAAATAAAATGAAACATGAAATGTTAAAGAATGATTCCCAGATAGCCCCAGCAGGACAGTTAAGACAGGAAGAAGAAAGCAATAAATAAAACTATAATGCATTTACATTCTAGGTAGCCTTATATACAAATTATATAAAACATGTGCCTGAGTTATTTCACTTGAGCAATGAAGGACTACAGGTATTTACACACTACCTATGATCTGTCATTATTTAAGGGCTGCGTGGCATGATGGCATATAATTGTCCACTGTGTTGTACAGTACTTACAGGCAAAAAGAGACAGACACCAGTGAGTGGAAATCTCAAGAGTAGGCAAAAGGCACAGAGGATACAGCATGTCTATATCTCATTCACTACCATATTTAGCACCTGAGCCGAAGTTGACACCCCAATTCATGCATCCAAATGAATGAGTATGAATCAGTTATCACTGACTGAGTGAGGCACTCCTGGCCTGGTTTCAGGCAGGAAGCTAGGCTTATAGAATGCATCTCCAAGGCAGATATACATATATGCACGAGCCAGGCATACCCACCGGGCTTCACCCCTCCTTGGGGGACCTTCCTACCTGAAAATTGTTTACTGTTTCCAAAGTGCTATAAAAGAGTCAATTTACCTCATAATTGCTATGATAACAATCATAATAATTCTTTGTATTTAATAACACATTAGAGTTGGTGACAATAACAATTATATCATTATGTGTTGAATGAGAAGGAGTCCAATTTGGATAATATTATACACTATTGTTGTTTCCATTACTGTTTCTTTATGTGTGATAATCTAAAGATGTCTCCCCATCACAGTTTTCCCAAAGGTTGTATTCAGGAGATAAGGTGTAGACAGAGATGGAATTGCCATCTTATTGCTTTAGACTTTATGTGTGCATATGTCATTTGTTTGTTGCTGACTTAATGATCCAGAGTGATTACTGCTCCTCTAATAGCTGTCAGTCACATTTTCCTCCCCTCAGTTAAAACACCTATCATTCATTTAAGCTTTTATAATTTCCAAACACAGTTCCATTATAAACACTCTTGTTCTTGTGACAACCCTCGGAGAGTCCTCTGTAGCATATCCCTATAATCTGAGATAAATGTGGCCAAAAAAGATCACTTTATAAAACATGGAATTGCATTGTTATGAAGTTAATGAATATATACATTTTTATTTGTTCTCCCCCTTACATTAAACTAAAGATTTTTTCATTTACTAGATATGTAGGAAGTAGGCTGATTATCATAAATGACATGTGCACAGAACTTAATCCTTCTACAGGGTAGAGGAGATCATCTCAAACCCCACTTTCATTATATCTAGTATATCTAGAAAACCCCAGAATCTCTCAGAACTGTGCCAGAAAAAGCAATACACATCACAGTCACTCCAGCTGAGCCAGGCATAGTGGCATACATCTGTAATCCTCATACTCAGGAACCAGAAGGGCGAGAGGCTGGCGGTGAGTTCAAGACCAGCCTACACTACGCAGTAAGTTCAAAGGCAGGCTGAACTGCATAGTCAGACCCTGTTTCAGAAAAATAAAACAAAAATCACTCTACCTATAGCTGCTTTAATACCACAATTATCTTTTCAAAAGGTTTTTATTATAATGTTTCAATTTCGCAGGTAAGAAAACTGAAACTCACACAAGGTAAATGGTGTTCCCAAGATGACACCACTACTATTTGCCCACAGCTAGAGCTGGAAGCCAAAACTAGCTTTTCCCCCAACCCTATGGTCTAGCACATTCAGTCATACCAAGTGTTCATTCAGACTGATCATGACAATTCATCACTCAGCAACACTCTCCCTGTACATAAAGTCCTTGTTATAATTTTACTCTAGAAATCCTAACCCTTGTTCTGGCAGACACTCTACTTCACTATATTGTGGGGTGGTTGAAAAACACAGTAAAGAAAATGAGATAAACATGTTCAAAGTGAAAAAGAGTATTTTGAGGATTAATGCCAATGGATCTTGTATTGTGATTTGTTTTTAAGATTAAAATACACATGGTATTTTTTTCCTAACGCACTTAGTATAGTAAGAGCATAGAAAAGGGTACTCTATGTTCTCACTTAATACTATATATATAATAAGTCAGGATTAGGAGAGACTAAGATTAAAAAAATCATTTTCTCTCAAATAAAAGAATGGCAATCCACAATGTTATGCTGGCTTCCCAGTTGTCAGGGACAAAGGCTATTCTCTTTCTCTTGCACTGTCCTAGAACTTGACTTCTACCCCAAGGATAGATGCATTCACATACATGAAGCTGGAAGCAGGAAGAGAGGGGTTGGAGGACAAAAGCAACGTATCTCTGAGCTGAAGTCATGCCCTTTCATCAGACCCCAAAAATGTGACTTGGACTTTTCATCTCATTGGCCAAAACTTAGCCACACAGGTGCATCTAGAAATGGAGAAAGCTTAAAAAAACATCCTTTTAATTGAATCACTATTGCCCCTAAACCTAGGGTTTTGTTTTTATAAAATCAAGTAGTCACTTCCACAATGACTGAGTAAAAAAATCAACCCAAGAACACTGTGATTGGCAGCATACCATTCCTAGTCTCAGCCAGGTTTGACCTGAAGTACCTCTCCTGACTCACCTGGGATTACAAGACAATGAGGGCTGAATTCCTTCCCCAGGAATGGTGGAAGAGACACCGCACAAAACCAGTTACACTAGAATACTTTAAAACTCTACTGGATTTAGGTCCAATAATATCCCACTGGCTGAAGAAAATGGCACAGAACTGCACCTTCCCCACTAGAGGCCATGCAAAGGTTGTGACATTTACTGACTCCACAGTAGGGACATACTACTATATCAGTGTGCTGTGACCAGCAGTTCAACCTTCACAATAAGTAGCATGTGATTTCTGGTATAATGCAGTCTTTCCTACCCTATTTTAAACTAGCCTTTCACAATTTATTCCTTCCTATCTCAGTTCCCAGGTGGATGGTTACTATGCTATAGGAAATATAGGTCCACCCGAAACTGCCCCCATGATAATCATGAGAATGTTCTTGGAGACTCTGACAGATGGTCCCTAGAGTTTGAGGGGAGGAGGAACAGAGAAGAGTGTCTGATTCTGCCACAGTGGTCAGAAAGCTGGAGTCTGCTATCTTTCTACTGGATAGCTTTGATGGGACTATCCTGGAGCTTTCTGGAAAATAAAAAGCAGATCATCAACAAAGAAAACCACAGGAATATTCCAAAAGAAGAAAACAAATGAAGGGAACCTAGGGGAGATGAGTAAAGTACATATCATCCTATCAGTGAAGGAGACAGGACAATGCATGAGGCTCCTGCACTACAGAGCTCTAAGGGTGCTAAGCCGATCGCATTCACAGATTTAGCAGTAACAACCTCTACTGCCTTGAGTGTAAGTCTCAGCAGTGCACACCGTGTGTATTCCACACAAAAAAACATCTTTCCACGGTTAGGCCTATTTCTTTTTATTAGCTATACAATGTCTCTGGTTCACACTTACCGCATAAAATTTATTTAATCCCCTAGTAATAGATATTTAAGTTGCTTCCTAATTTTACAGCCACAAACAAGCATTGTCCCATACACATACATTCCATGTTTTCTCATAGCAGACACAAAAATAAACTCTAGACAGGTAAAAGATAAATGGAAAGTATTATAAAAGTATAACACTTTTTAATTTTTTTTTTTTTGAGACAGGGTCTCGCTTTGTAGTTCAGGCTGGCTCTGAGCTCACTATGTAGCCCAGGCAAGCCGCCGTGAACTCAGCAATCCTCCTGTCTGTGCCTCCTGAGTGCTGGGATTACAGGCGTGAGCCACCACACCCGGCACTGTATGTGGTTACCAGGGATTGAACTCAGGTCCTTGTGCTTGCGAGGCAGGCACCGGAACCACTGAGCCAACCCTCCAGCCCAAGATAACACTTTTATACTTGAAGCTGTAGACAGCCATAAACATAAGGCAAAACCATCACTAGAAAGTTTAATTTTATAAAACTTCTGTATAGATAAACATAATAGAAATTTAAAAGACTAGAAGCTAATATTTGCAATACATATTACAGACTAATGGCCAAAATATATTTCATTTATGTAGCCTCTATAAATTGATTTTTAAATGAATAATTCAACAGATAAATTGTGCAAAGAATATAAATTAGCAATTCACAAAAGATGAAACACAAATGGAAAACAAGATAACCAGGCTCATTAACAAGTAAGTGAAAAGTACAATAAAATAAAACTTAAATTTTTTTGTCAAAACTTAAAAGAAGTAGAAACTTTTTTTGCTGATAAAAACTTCCCAAAGGAAGCATTCTCCTGCTTGTTGGAAGTGGGGTTCGTTTATGTAATTTTGTGTAGACTAATTTGCCCCTGTATCTAATGACTCTCCAGTTTCATCCTAAAGAAACCTGCCTACCTATATACAGAAACACACACAGAGTCACACACGTAGACACACACACACACACACACACACATTTATTGGCACCTGACTTGTAGGAACCAAAATAGAAAAACCAATGGAAAAGTACTGTATGGCCATTAAGAAAAATAGCATTATTGAACTCTCTGTATTCATTACAATGAATGGTGTGGATTTAGCTTAACAAAAGGACTATGATGCATTTTTGAAAGGAAAAAAATATGGTATTAAAATATATACAGCCTCTTTTCATTTATCTAAAAAAAACTTGTTCATTTTTATGTGTTTATAAAACTACAGAAAAATTCTAGAAGGCTATACTCCAAAGTTACTTCCATAAGAGGAGACATGTTGGACTAGAAGATAGAAAATGTCCTTTTAGTTCCTACATTTTGTTCTTTTGAATTTGTTATATGAAACATACACTATGTGGTTTTCAAAAATAAAGATTTACAGAGGAGGTCTGGTTTCGATCTGATTCTGATGCACTCATGCGACAGCAAACGTCCTTGGGGTGAGCAGCAGCACTTGGGTGAACAGCAGGCTGGGAAGGGGATAGAAGCAAGTCCTGATTTGTAGTGTTCATTGATTTTTCTGGTATAAATAGTCCCCACCGTGTTTAATTTCAAGTGACTGACAATATTCCTGAAAAGGTAATGTAGTAGGTAGTTAATAAATCAGTTTTTAAAAATAGATATTGAAGAAGACTAAGCTGCCCAAACCCTGAATAAACAATCCAGACACTCTGTTCCTACGGAATGGGAACTCCATGCTCGCTGGAGCAAGTTTCAGCCCAGGTTCGTAACACATTCCTCTCTCTCCAGCTCTGTGCTGAGCATTCACAGTTCAAGGCTCCATGCGCAACAGCAGTCTCATTATAGTTGTGCAAGATCATCCACTTTACCAGGTCATTAAGAGACATCTCAACCTTCAGAATTAGGTCAGACAGAAGAAGGAAAGCCTGCCAGGAAGGGTCCCTCATTCTCTGCAAGCCCAAGAAACATCCAGGCAAGTGCATTCTGCAGGTGGTGCACAGAGGGAGGAAGAGAACCTGGGTGGACTTTCAGCTTTACAGAACTATTTCTCCAGATGGGAACACATGAGAGCTGCCGTGCAGCCTCACTTCAAGGTCCTGCTGCAGCAAACAAGACGCACCTGGCAATTTCCCAGCTAGGAATCAGGAAGAACACTTGCCTCTAATTCATTCCAGTATCAGACAGCACAAAAATCTTAGGGTGAACTATTGTGAGCCAGGCCCTTTCCAAGCATCCATGAGGATGACAAAATCTGAAGAGGAAGGTACTTGGAAGCAGCCTAAAGCCACTTAGAAAGGAAAATCCAGGGTCTTGGTTAACTGAACAATGATCGAGCAACAGGAAACAACTTGTCACATCATGGACGGAATCCTATCTACAGAAAGGAATAAGTCCTCAAAACAGTGGGACCGAGGTAGAGCCCCTACTTGCCTGGGAAGTATTAGTAATGAGAATAGGGGGCTAAAGGGGCCAAGGGGCTAAAGCAACAATAAACCTCTCCGTAGAGTATATGAGGGGATTTGTACTTCCTGGAGGACAGGAGCCCAAACTGAGGCTTAACCTGTGTCTGAGCTTCAGCCAATCAGAAGATAGGGCAGGGGATCCCACAGAGGAAACTTACAAGACCTGATGCTTAATCACTCGTGAGCATGTGTATCTTTTTGTATCCCCAAATCAGAAAGATGCTACCCATCCTTCATGCAAAAATCTAAGAAAACGAAACGGCAATTTAGATGGATCGCCCTACAGAAGAATGAGCGTGAGCTTTCTGAATCACCTGGATGGAACCCCAATTCTGAAACAAAGGACACTGATTCTCCATTTTCCTTGCTGACCGTTAGTTTAACAGGATCCTCCCAACCTTAGCCCTAACCTCACTCCTTCCTCCCACTCTCCACCCACTTCACAGTCACTGCTTTCCCAAGAGACTACTAGAGAAAGACAGCACTAGGAAAGATTTTAGTATCACGGTGTTAAGTGGGTTAATGAGGTAGCAGATAATCCATTTGCATTTTATGAGTCCCTTCAAGACCTTAATTGAACCTGAAAGTGTGGTAAAGAAAGAAATTTTCAGGACACAAACCCTCCCCTGTGGAGGGTGGAAAGGTCTTTTGGGATCCCTAAGAGAAAAGCCCTGTGCCTTCAGGTTATATTAGCAAATTTTTTCCTGTAAAGAGTCAAAGAACAAATATTTGGGGCCTTGTAGGTCATATGGTCTCTGTCATTAATATACAATTCTGCTCTTGCAGATTAACCATTAATAAGACAACACTGTGGATGAGCAAACCAGTGAATGCATCTAGGTGGCAGTTCACAGCTGACCAACCACTGCTCTAGAGTTTTACCTGTTCTCCTTTTCTCTTGCTAATTCTAGGCAACATAGTCCTACTTAGCAGGTAGCAATTTACACTTATTCCATTTCTCAACATTCTTCCAATGGGAATCATCATGGATTAATAACTGACATCAATGTGGCCAGCACTTTTGGTCAAGTGAGACTTTTCAAAATACCTTGATAACTTACATCTATGATATGTATTGTTATTTTTAAAAGATAGTCACATCCAGATTTCTTCTCACATAGGTGGTCATTCCACCTTACCAACTGGAAATGGTAGCACAGATTAGTACTGTCGTTTTAAAAACTGTGGGCTCAGGCCGGAGGGCTAGCTCAGTGGTTCTGGCACCTGCCTCGAAAGACCCTCAGTTCGATCCGGTAACCACATACAATCCTGGGCGTGGAGACTCACGCCCACCAGCAATCAATACCACATACCACAGTGCTGGGCATGGTGGCTCACGCCTGTAATCCCAGCACTCGGGAGGCAGAGGCAGGAGGATTGCTGAGTTCCAGGCTTGCCTGGGCTAGTGAGCTCAGGGCCAGCCTGAACTACAAAGAGAGACCCTGTCTAAAAAAAAAAAAAAAAAACTGTGGGCTCCTAAAGACAGACGCATGAGTTAAACTAGTCAAGAGAGGGTAGATGTTCTGCAATAATACAATAACCCCTTTGTTTCAACATTACAAAGATTCACAACTTCTCATACTCCCATAAGGTTAGCTGCACACGACTGTTGAAGGACTTGGACCGATGAAGGCGTCCCCTTGTGGAACAGCCCCAGACTCTGCAGTGAGAGAAGAGGGGATGTGAAAACTTTACACACCCTTCTACATCTCAGCCCAGCAATGGCATGTTACTTCTGCTTACAGCCCATTGTCTGTAGGTGGTCACATGGTCACAGCTAAGTTCAAGGAATTCTGGGAAATAACAGCCCAGAGTAATTAGTAAGTACCTCTCTCTCTGCCACACTTGGTCTCACTAGCAAGCTGCTGTATAACCTTGAACAGGGTATTGAAATAATCTATGCTTCAATTTCCTCCATGGTAAAGCAAGAATAATAATAACAGCCTCTGACTCAAGTACTGTGCTAATAAGAATTGATAATGTGCTTTTAAATCATAGTGTCGGTTACTTAGCAAGAATTCAGGAAAAAAGTCAGCCATTACTTTTTTTATTTCTAACTATATGATTGTGAGAAAAAAGCTTTATCCCTCTGAGTCTGTTTCCTCACTTTCAAGTTAGATATGTCAATAACACAGCTTACAACAGCTATTAAATTAAATGGCACAATACATTTAAAAGATACTAATACCTTACCTGACATACAGTAAGCATTTTATAAAAGTTATCTCTTAATGTATGTAATCATAAATTTATAAATATTTTTAGTTTTCATTGCAACGGTCTTATCTGGGAGTCAGTGGTTTGCAAGATTAAGAGGCAGGTGGTGGAAAACCAAATGTAGAGTATTTTAAAACAGAAATCATCTTAGAGGTCTCTTCGTCCAGAGGCACCTTCACACTCACAGGTGCAGTATTGTGTACTTGTCTTTCAACATGTTATGTTGGTAACATTTCCCAGAATTCCTGCCAGAAGTGAAGCTGTGTGGCAGCTGGGATGAGGAAGTGAAGCGGCGGTGATTCCCATCTTAACTTCCTTGCTGCTAAGACACTGAGAGGTGATGCTGAAGTGCTGGCAGGTTCTAAAGCGACCTTATCGTTCCCTCTCTACAGCCAGCTTTCTGTTCTGGTGGCTGATGCTGATGAGCAGTGCTGAGTGCAGGTCAACCACCACTGTGAACTTGCACAGCATTAGTCACAGAAAGTCAACAACACTGTGGATGTCTCCATTCGCTCCTGCTAAGGTGCCCTCCAGCAGCTGGGGGGGTGGGGGGCGGTCGCAGAGTGGTCAGCTTTTTCCAAACACCTTGACTCACTCATCATGCCAGAGCTGGATCACAGATCTGTCAGGGGCTGAATGCATCCCCCTGACATTCACAAGAGGAAGGACTAATCCCCAGTTCTTCAGCATGTGACAGAACTGGGAGATAAGCCCATTAAAGTGATCATTATGGTAAAATAACTCCGTATGTTTGGACCCTATGACAAACGCATATGGACCTATGACAGGAGAAGCATGCTTACAAAAAGAGGAAATTAGATGTGCACAGAGGGAAACCCAATTGAAAACACTGGGGGATATTAGTTGTCTAAAAGCAGGGAGAAGGGCAGTCTTGGAAGAAATTGGCTCAATGACCCTTTAACCTCAAACCTCTGCCCACTAAAAATATGTGCAAACAAACTCTTGTTGTGTCACCTTGCCCACTGTACTTTATAATGGCAGCCCCAACAGATTAATACATGACCTTTCTCTGGTCTTTCAATTTTTATTTGTGTATTTTTATTTCTCAGGACTTCTCACAGCTTGTAAGGTCCAGCTGTTATCATAAATTCGTTACTCCTTGATACCCTTGATGGTTCTCCTTTCCAGACTGAATCCAGACTGATACTCACAGCAATTAGAAATCTGGACTTGAGCCAGCCTGTTCAGACAGAAGCCATCTCTGATTTTATTCTCTATGTGACCTTGGACTACTACTTAATTTCTGTGTGTTGTAGTTGCCTTACCCAAGAAATGAGTTGATAACCGTACCCTGCTTGCAGAGTTATAGGAAATAAGGAAGCTGCTCCATGTCAGGCATACAGTACATGGTCCTGCACATAGATAACCCTCAATATATGTTAGCTAATATTATGACTTAGATTTTTCTCCCCTTCCAATAAATACAACACTGCCTCACAAGCTTCTTTCCTTGACCTTGCTTGTTCCATTCATTTTATTTTCTTTCTTGAATTATAAATATGTTGAGTAAAGATATCGTAGTTCATTTGTTGTTGGTTTATTTGATGTGACACTTCTCTCATCACCTAACAAGAGATCCAGGACTGTCTCATATGGGATTTTGGTCAATTGAGGCTTTTGGTTCCATTCGGCCCAAGGAAGGCTTAAGGTCTGGGGAGCTATTCTCTAAGATAGTTTTCAAGAGTTTCACCTCCTGGCCTTCAGGCCAGTGTGTGCTCTCCACCAGTGCCAACACATGTGATGTGGTGCTGACTGTGTAACTGACACTGTGAAAGTGATGCTTGTGATGCTTGTGATGCTGTGGCTCAAATATGGTTTGTCCTTTCTGAAACTCAAGTTGAAATGTAATCCCCATTACAAGACATTAGAGATAGGACCAGGGAGACCTTTTAAAAACGACTACGGTTCTGCCTAATCTTCCTCCTGTATTAATGAACTGACAGGTTAATGGGTTACCTTGCAAATGGACCTGCTATAAAAGCCTGGTTGGGTAGGTCTGTTCCATGTTCCCATTGTCTCTCCATGCAATATCCTTCACAACCTTGGGCTCTACCAACAAGGAAGCCATCACAAGATGCATCCCATCAACCTGGGACAAGAACTATGAGCCAAAAAGAAACTTTTCCTTATTACTGACACAGTCCATGGTGTTACACTGCTAGCAAGAGAAATGGAGGAAGACATATGACTCCCAAGAGTATATTTTAAAAGAAATGGAGGCTCCTGCTTTGCTTTGTTGGACCACTTATTTTTGGAGAAGCTACGCACCATGTGGTAGGGACCCTCAAGCAGCCTCCACAGGGTGAAAAACCCTTGAGTCATCTTGAAATTGGACCTTCCTTCTCCAGTCAAGCTTTGAAAACAGCAGTCTGGGAGGTTATGGCAGGAGGGTTGAGAGTTTAGGATCAGCATGTGCAATTTAGCAAGACCCTGACCCAAAATAAAAAATAAAAAGGCCTGGAAAAACAGCTCAGAGGTAAAGTGGCCCTGGACTTGCTCTTTAGCACCCCTCTCCAAAAGAACCCTAAATCAAAAACAAAAACAACCAAGAGACCATCTTAATTGCAATATCTCATGTGCTTCCCTGAGGGAAACTGTCTGAATAAGTCACTCAAATTTCTAACCCATATTTAGCGTAATTTTGGTGTAACATCAATAAGCAGAATTCTATCTGAAAGATGACTGGCCTTAAGAGTATGCCATCATATTTCATCAACATCAACAATAATAACCATTTATATTACATATTGTGTTAACCAGTTATCAGGTATTTTGCTAAGCATTTCATAAGGATTGTCTTATTTAGCCGTCAGAATCACAATTTTTTGATGAATAAATGAATTAGATTTGCATTATTATTAGCTTCATTTTCAAATAAGGAAACTGGCCAACAAGAAGGCAATGATTTGCTCAAAGTCAAGAATTTAGCTCATGTTATGTTAAAGATGCTTCTCATATCTCAGGATTAGGTGTGCATGGGGGGGTTCAAAGATACCTTTTTGTGTCTTCCACAAGGTATTGATTTCCTAGAAATTCAGAGTGTAAAGCTTTGGGGCTACACATGCCCTTCTCTGCACCTCCCTGCCTGGGTGCTGCCCACTCGTGAGCTTCCTACACCTTTCTGCAGCTGTCAGGGCCACAGACTAGGGATTGGGGTGCTAACATACTCTGAGTTAAATGCTTCAGAGTCCACACAGTTCTTCACCTCATGCCTAACTCATCACTCTGCTCAAGGAAGAGGATGGAGAGATTCTATCAAGTGCCATTTCAGACTGTGTTTTAGAAAAATGTTCTGTGCTTCAGAGAAGGTCATAACAAAGAAAATAATCAGTTCAGATGATTGTTAATCCTATGGGGAAAATTAGTTACTAAATGATTTTTAGAGCTTTTTATATTCTTTTTGAGTCCTTCTATACATAAGCACTTGGTCTCATTTGGATTTCTTCCTGGGGTCATTTATGCATGATTATATGGGAGACATTTGTTCCTGTAAGAAGCCAGTTACTTCCTGGTTACAAATTCCTTGACTAAACAATTTCTAATTAATGAAGACTCATTGTTCTCCCAGCATATTGCCCTAACTAATATAGTATGTAGTGTAGGACAGACCTTCCTAGGCTTTTGCCTTGATAAAATGCTAGGAGATCAACAATCTCAATTATTTCCCAATTATAAATACAAGGGTTGGTTCATATACCACTATTGAATACGTATGTAATATATAAAACAGAAAGAAATTCCTCCAATCTTTATTGGAGAAATTCATTGATTATTTTTATCTCAAGATAATCAGAATTCAAAGTATATATTTTCAACTTTGTTTTTCTACACATGCTAAATAAAATACTTTATTTCCATTTTCTTTTTTAACAAACAATATTTGCCTATACCCCTCATTACACTAGGGGAATGGGGAAAAAAATGAGAATTAAATTGTGTCATATACTGGTACAAATTCCCAATATTGAGTGTAATCATGACATGTATATAAAATGTACCAATAAAGATAAAACATTTTTAAAAGATCAGCCCATAAAAAAGCAATATTTGCTCAAATGATAATACTGTTCTTCTATAGTTTTTTTTTCCCCCTCAGCAATATTTATCAGAAAGGTTTCCTCTTAGAAAGCTGTTTCTACATCAGTACTATTCTGTTTCTTTGGAATAGTTCCTGATATAACATAATATGCCCCATTGTTTCCATACTGAAAGATAACTTAGGTTGCTTCCTTTCATCTTTCAATGACAATCCATGCTGAAACTGCCATTCTTTCACATATTCCTGGCCCACTGTTTTTGAAGGATAAATTCTTATCGGAGGGAACTGGGTGACAGGATGCTGATAACTCTTCTTTGTACTTCCACCACCAATGCCCAGGCATGCCTATTCCTTGAGCCCTCTCTGCTACTGCACATCATTTTCCCTTTGTTCTTGCATTATGCCTAACTCTTGTTGCAATTAACAGTGCTGAGAATAACAATAGATTATTTTCCTCCTTTACAGATGAAATGAAAAGAAAATTCCCTAAGTGGTAAATAGGAGATTAACTTTGCCCAGGAGTAATTAGCCTTTAGATAGCTCCTCATTTTCAGAAGTAATACAGCATTAACTGACCCACATTCATACTCAACAAGTATTTCACACTGAGGAGAATGTTGCAATCACTTCCAGGGAGCGTATGTTTACAGTTACTGGCCTTAGCTGGTCACCTAGAACCAGGTGGCTTTAAGACAGATCAATTTTTTTATCATTAAGGATCACTTGAGAGGATTTACAAAATGAGATTTCCACCCTCCTTATTTATCATTTTGTTCAGGAGGTTCTAGGTGCAGCATTTATTTGTCTCTTGGATGTCAGGTGTAGAAAGTTGAGGTAATTATGCTCCTAAATATGACACACTGACATTTTCATGCTGTGCAAAGCCACTTTCTTTATTTACTCAGTTTTCTGTTTTCATTCTCATTTGTAATTTCAACTTCTTTCCACACTATAAACAATAATTTCAATGTGCTGGATATACATCATAGAATTTTAACTTAGCATAATTTTGTGTGAATTTATATAAAATTATGTACTTGAAAATTATAAAGCCCTAGTATATAACATATTATAAAGAAACTATGTATGAATTTAGTTGTAGTTTAGACTTTTCTATTTCTTACCTTATTATCTCTGCACTCTATTATTTTTAACTTCAGCCAGACTGATTGTGGGTACATCCCACAGAATTTCTTGCTTCTAAGTGCTGCGTGGTATAGACTAATACTATACTTTTACCATCTTTTACTTATCCCTTCCCCACAGGTAAACAAGTAATAGGGCCAGAGGTTAAGGGATAGAAAACTGGCTGAGTGAGTGGGCGTGACCTGTGAGTCATGAAGATCTGTGGCACACACCAGAAAAATGGTGCTCAAAGATCTGCACTTGAGACCAAACAGAAAGTAATATCCCCAGTTCTTCTCCCATGAAATCAAATAGGTTTTCTAATTAATACACACACACACACATGAAAGCCTAGATCTGACATCAGCATGATGAGTAGGGTACAAAGACAGCTCTCCTTAGGCCACTGTGCTCCCTCTTTCATGATGGCTTGCTCACACCCCATGAGCATACTCTTTTTTCCCCCTTTTTAATTGGGTGGCACTTGCTCTATTTCCTTTCCTGCCTTTAGTAAATGTAATACTTTGCTACTATATTTGGCATGTCCTTTGTATAGGACAAGAACCTAGAAAGAATCTCTAAAAAATGTTCATAGCACCCCACAATCCTGCCAACAGCAGGTTACAACCAACTCACCTCCTGCTATTACAAACAAGGCTAAAATGAATTACCATATATGTGTCCCAAGTGAAAATATCTTTGGGCTTCAGGAATTTCATTTTATTGTTGACCATTTGAGTTTTTAAAATTTATTTTAGATAGTTTATAAAAATAGAAGAGAAAGGGCAAAGATCCTGATATGCTGATCTGCCAGATAAAAATAGTATCAATGTTTTGCTGTCCTTTAGCTCTCTCTTTTTAATTGTATGTTTTAAGGAAAATCTTTGATGTTGGGCCATTTCTCTACAACTTTTCCGGGTTCATATCTAAGGATAAGTTTTTAGAGGAGCCCATTACCAACGTCACTGATAACTAACAATGTTTCTTTGATGTTATCTAATACCCAGTCCATAATCAGATTTCCATGATTATTTCCCAGGTGTCTTTTGTAGTGCATTTGTTCAAACTAGGCCCCAAAGAAGCAGAGACTATGTTTTTGATTCTTATGTCTGTCTTCCACTCTATCAGTTTCACACTCACTTCTCCTTCTTCATGCTACTTACTTCTTCAAGAAACCAGCTAAAGTTGTCCTGCTGTTTTCTCAAAGGGTTATTAATTTGGGTCTCAGCTCTGCTTCCTACAAAGTCCCAGGTGAACCTCAGGCTTGATTTGATTCAGGTTTAGTATTTCTCAAGGAGGATTCTAAGAACGGCACACTGCATTATATGAAGAGATACAATAATTTCTCCTGGTTCCCTTTTATTGATAATTGGCAGGTTCAGATCATAACAACCCGATCCTTCTAAGATTCCTCACTATGAGTCTTCTGACAGTTTTGGAACTACAGTAACTCATTAAAGGTCATAAGTAGTCATTTAAAATTTTTATTATTCTAAACTTATCAGGAAAGCAACTTTCTCTTGTTAACTAGATTAGTTATCCCAAAATACAGCTCATATGCTCCAGCAAAATATCATTTTTTCCTTTAATTATCAAACTGACAATCCTGGATCATAAGTTATTAGTAACCTAGGTATGACCAGTAATGACAAAAGGGTTTTTGGTTTAGTTTATTGGTTTGATACTCAAATGCTTTTATCTTTGTTAATAAGATCTTCCAACTTGTTTCCAGTGACCTCTGGTCATGACTCTGCTTGTCCCTGATCCCTCCCCTGACTTCTGTTGCATCAAGAGAATCTGGGCTCATCATGTTCACTTTCTACTATAAACATGGGAGTAACCTTTGTTCAAAGGTCTCCTTCATTTCCATGAGGAATAGTGTTTAGAAACCATTGTCTGGGCACAGGAATACTCACTGTTCCAGGCTTCTAGGCTTTTTCAGAAGACACAGAAATCACACAATTAATAAGGAAAAAATTGATATTATAGTATGTAACTTCCTTGACTTCAAATATTAATGTAATGACTCATTACATTAATATATTAAATAATATATTAAATAAAAATATTAATGTAATGACTCGTTTGATTTCTTAGGCTATACACACAAAATACTTTCACAGTAACTCCACCAATATAGGTAATAACAGCCATTCAAGAAAACAAAGTTTAATATTTCTTTGCAATTATTTTTTCCCCCACAGAATTTACCCCATTAAGGAGGAATAATCTAGAAAATCTAGTCACACGAAATATTTATGTCTGTCCACAGTAGACTGTCAATAGTCAGTGATTTTTTTTCTAAAAAGCCTAGATGGCAAATATTTTATACATTGTCTATCATCATTCTCTGTGGCAGCCACTGAAGCTGCAGCTGTAACACAGAAGCTGCCATAGACAATAGGGAACTGAAGGCCATGACTACACAACAATATGACTTCATTTACTGAACAGTTCAGTTGCAGTACCTGGTCCTGCACAGGGTAGTTTGTAAGCCCTCAGGTCATATCCAATCTGATACAGAATTAATTATATGTGTTATTCCTTTTTAAAACTTGGAATATTGATTTTCTATTTCATTTCCTTGTATTTCCCAATTTTAAAATTTTTACTAATTAATATGTTTATTAGTGTATGTAAGGACAGTGAAGTAATTTATGTGACATCATCAGGGGACATTTTGACCCTGATGACCTATGGACATAATTTAAAGAAATGCTATCCTAAAAAAAAGGCATAGCCCAAGACCTGGGAGACTTGGAATCAATTGTTGGATAAAATGCTATCACATGAAAACATGAGCAAAGTACTCGAGACTCAAAATTATTCTTGATATCCTTACTGTCTCTTTCCTTCCATTACATCACTATCACATTTAGTAAAAGGCAGTGTTTCATGGGTAACTTCGGTGAAGTTATCAAATATGAGTTCATTTATTTATCTGCTGGAAGAGCTAGAGGTGTGTGTGTGTGTGTGTGTGTGTGTGTGTGTGTGGTACCAGGGATTGAATTCGAGCCCTTGTGCATCCAAGGTTGGCGCGGTACTTAGAGATTTGAACAAAAGAACACAGGGCAGAGGTTGGTAGAGGACTCTATAGTGTGTGGGTCAGTGTGAGAAACAGAGGAAGGTTGAGCACCTGAGCCAGTGGACAACTGAAGGCACTGTGTTTTAAAACAGCAAAGAGAAACCTAGCCAAGCTTACCTACTCCTAAATTAAACTGAGCAGGAGCCATTGTGTTTTTTCTTCTCTACTATTATCACATTTTGCCAAAAAGAAGACCTAACCAGAAAATAAGCCTAATTGATCATTGCTATGGTGATGGCCAGTGTAGTGCAAAAGATTATACCTCACTATTCTCTTGCTCAGTGGCTACTGTGTAGTAGTAATAAGGTAAGGATAGGATGACTGGGCAGGCATGTTTGATCTCTAGTTTTCAAGGCTGATTATTTTCTAGTTAGGTCATATTTTCAGGGAACGATGGTATGTATATGACTAACACTTGTATGCTATTCTGTACAGTTCATTTTACTCACATGGTGACTTAAAGGACAATATACAGAGCTGAACTACAATAAAAACATCTTATCACCTTTTGTTTTAATGTCCTGCTTCCTTCAAACATTTAAGTTTTCCATCTCTGCCTAGCACATCGGTTGCAGTAGAAAGTATGTAAAGTTGAATATCCAGCCCTGTGTACTGCACAGGAGGAGAACAAAATGACAACATACTAGGGAGGCACAAGAAGGTAGACTCTGCTGCTTCCCAAATTTGTCTTGTTTAGGTTCTGTCAGGACATACATTGTACTATGGACAATTAAAATTGAGTGTCTAATCTCAAGAGAACTTAGTACCTAAAATTGAAAATAAATATTTATTAGAACTTTTCCAATAGCAGCAGATATCAGAACAGAGAACAAGTCACTTTTTAAAAATCACCTTTAACTAATAATTTGTATTGCCTTTTTTTTTTTTTTTTTTTTTTTTTTTTTTTTTTTTTTTTTTTTTTTTTTTTTTTTTTTTTTTTTTTTTTTTTTTTT
>PVIC010032349.1:0-20762 GCA_004025085.1 Thryonomys swinderianus
TTTAAAATATGAACTAGTTTAATTAATAATTTGTCCACCAGCTATCTATATCAATGTGTATATTTTATTTTTTAATTCACTGTTACGTGTCATATAATTTCTATGTGTATAGATTTACAATATGAGCTGTGATTTAAATTACCTGGACCTATAAAAAATTACTATAAAGCAAACTGTAGAGCTACTCAATTAATCTTTAAAGCACTAAATAATGACTTACATTATCATTATGGTTATATTTAAACAGGGTCAAACAATTTAAATGATCCAGATAATTGATTGAACATGAATTATATAGGTTCAAAACTAACAGAAAATAAATTATTTCTGCAGTAGCTCTATTTTATGTAGATTAAGTGATAATAATCTCAATTTTTACCCAGGTAGACAGTGTGTTCCCAAAACTAATTAATGCTAGAAGAAATGTAAGAAGCAACAGTATGCATGTGTTGTATCTGGGCATATCTACACAACATGTAATAAAGTTTCCCTATTTTCAAATTTTTGTAATTTAATGAAGAGAGTCAATATGAGAAATATTTCAATAAACCAGGAACTGAGTATATCTCTCCTTAATTGTGACTATGTAGAGAACAATTCCATGTGATTATCTCTATGAAGAATTTTGCTTTTAGTTCTTTGCTTAAATCTCCACAAAGCACCAATCTCAGTAACATACACTGAATGCAGATGCCTCTGTGTGTGTTTTTCCTCAAGTAAAACATACAAATATGGTAGTAAAATGGCAGAAATGAGAAGACCACCCACATGAATAAGAGCAACTTCAGAGACTGAAGTAAAATGAATTGTGTATATGGGCTTGTTTCTGGCAATGTGTGCTTTGAAGAGAAGGATGTCAAAGCCAGGAACCTACATGTGCAAGAAGCTACAAAGATAATCACGTCTTCAGCACAAAGGAATGCATAAACTATGCTGCAAGTCTCCCCTCCAAGTCAGTGGAAAAGCAGGTTCTTCTGTTCCAAAGGTTACCATACAGGAAACAATTGTGTTTCTGAAGATGAAAGCCTGTCAGAGGTCCTGGGAACTAGCCAAAACCACTAACATCCTTGACAGCATGTGATGGATGAATTAAAAAGTGTAAAGAATAGAAATACAGTCTTTGGGTTAGTGAATTGATGTTTTTTAAAGAAGATGTAAAGTACACATAAGTGTATAACACCTTAGGCATTCTCACATCTAAGAACAAAAGAAAAATTTTCAGTGGAATTCATTCCTTATTTAATCAGCAAGCACAAGGAGTCACTCACAAACACAATGAACTTTAAACTGATATTTTAAACTAAGGTGTGACAAATTTTAAGTACAAGTCCAAAACTGTATAGTATTTTATGTGTAAGAAAGAGCTGCATTTATACTGCTTTCACAAATAGTTTTGTGAATATGGTATGGAATATTTATAACAACAGAAATTCTACCTTTCTAGATCTCATAGTTTTATAAAATCCTATTTCTTTGTAGCAGCAGAAATCTCAACTTTCTATATGTTATAATTTTACATAACTTTCTTTCTAAAATTCAGCCTCAACAATTCAAAGCACAAAATTAATGTTTGTTTATAAACCTGTTTTGATTTTGATATGTCTCTAAATACATCTTCATTGCAATAATGTGGCCACCTCCCTATTCCAAACTTTATCCCTCTTTTATCCCTGTTTAACCAATCTTTTTTTGTGGTAAGACATACATAATACAAAACTGACCACTGCAAAAGCAGTGTACCAGCCACCAGTTCACAATATTGCACAACCATGACCAAAGCCTGTTTCTAGGACTTCTACTTCACCCCCAATAGAAACTCTATATGCAATTAAAAGATACCTCCAAATTGCCCCTAACCACGCTTGACCTCTGAGCCACTTTTAATGAATGTAACTATTATAGACACTCATATAAGTAGAATCATATGATGTTTGTACTTTTATATCTGGTTTATATTATCATAATGTCTTTAAGAGTGATTATATTGCAACATGTCCCAGAAATTCATTCTCTTTAAAAGGCTAAATAATATTTTATTATTTTATATACTATTTTATATTATATTTATATTTTATATTATTAATATATTTATATTATAATTATTTTATATATACATTTATATTCTAACTTGAATACATAGATTATTAAGTTATGGAAGTTTCTGCTATGAATATTATTGTACACATATCTGAATTCCTGTTATCAGTCCTTTCATCTATATAACTAGAAGAAGAATTGCTGAATCCATATTGCAATTTTGTGTTCATCATTTTTAGGAAGTACTAAACTTTTTTCCACAGAGGCTGCACTATTTTATATGCCCACTAATAATATGAGGAATTCTAATTTTTTATAGCCCTATCAAGGTCTATTGTTTTCTTTGATTCCTCTTTTTTCTGTCTTTCCCTCACTCGTCTTCCTTCTGTTGTTCTTTTTCCCATTCTCTGTTTTCCTTCTTTTATTGTTTTTTAACTTAAATGACACTGTTTTATTTATTTTACAATTCCCACATCTCAAAGCAGACAAATATGTAAGAGAGTGGCAAAACAAATATAAAGACAGTTTGTTTTAAAATGTTCTAGCCTGGCTGGGTGTGGTGGCTCACGCCTGTAATCCCAGCACTTGGGAGGCAGAGACAGGAGGATTGCTGAGTCCAAGGCTTGCCTGGGCTCCATAGTGAGCTCAGGGCCAGCCTGAACTACAAAGCGAGACCCTGTCTCAAAAAAAAAAAAAAAAAGTTCTAGCCTGAAACTATCTAATGGAAATATAATGGGACCTACATCTAATTTATTAGTTTATGGTAATTTCATAGAAAAAAGGTAAAACGCAAAAGTGCAAGGCTCAATTTTTATATTTTTTTCTAAAGTTTATATTTATAGCGTATCTCCATTTGGATGAGGCACATTTCAAGTGCTCAAGGACTATATAGCAGTTGAAGTAATTATAGGGTAATAATTACAAAGTAAAGTATGATATACAAGAAAAGAAAATCAAATCTTGGTAGAACTATGGGCAATGGATGTTAGACACAGAAGATGTCAAATGTAAGGAATGTAATTATTGTCTTATTGCCCAGTGTTTATAATATATAACTTTTCTAAGAAGGTACTAAAAGCACTGTAGTTTGCCATTTTTTAATTTGAAGTCATTTTAATTTACAATATGATGATTTTTACATTTAAAAAATGAGTGTGAAGTGACATCACACTGTGGTTTTAATTTTCATTTCCCTAAAAATTGGTGAAATTGAACTTCTTTTTATATACTATTGATCATTCATAAATAGAATTATGTATGTAGAATTGTTTCTGGCAATATGTCCTTTAAAGAGCAAGATGGAATCTTCATGTATGAGAAGCTACAAGAATAGCCATGTCCTCAGAGAAGGGCCTCCTCAAATCCTTGGCTGATTTTTAATTGGATCATCTTTGTTGTTATTCTAGGAACTTGTTTTTACTACTTTAGACATAAATCTCTTAGCAGATACATGCTTGGCAAATACGTCCTCTGATTTTGTCATGTTGTCTTTTCATTCTCTTGAAAGCATCTTTGATATATTAATGTTTTAAACATTTGCTAAAGTCAGCTTTTTGTCTTTAGTTGCTTGTGCCTTTGCTGTTATATCTAAAAGCATTGCAAAATGTAGTACTATCAGTGTTTTTTCTTAAGATATTTATGTCTGAAATCTTACAATGAAGTCTTTGATCAATTTTGATCTAATTTTACATGTGCATATCCAGGATTCTCAGCACCATATAGTGAAAGGGCTGTTCTTTCTTAGTCTTGACATTCTAGTGACAAAAAAAAAATCTCTTGATCTTATGTGCAAGGGCTTATGTCAGGTCTCTGTTCTATTCTGTTAGTCTTTATGCCTACAGTTATGCAAGTAACACATTGTTTTGATTATTATGAGTACATAATAAATTTTGAAATCAGTAAGCTATGTCTTCAAGTAAGATTTTTTATTTCCTCCATTGTTATTTTTAATATTCCTCTTCTCTTTATATGTGGTATGAGTTTTAGGATTTTTTTAAATTTTTGCAGAAGAGACCTTGTAGTACTTGTAGGGAGTTCATTGAATCTGGTGATTGATCTGAATAACATGATCTTAAGATTTTTTTTTTAGTCTAAACACATACATACTTTTACTCATTTCCTCAACTTTTTCAGCAAATTTATATTTTTTAGTGTATTATCTGTTATGTTTCAGATCAGAAGTGTCCCACAAAAGGCTCATGCATTCAGAAATGGGATTTGGGAAGGTGATTAAATCACGAGGGGACTGCTGGATTGATCCACTGATGAGTTCATAGCTGAATGTGCTGTTTGAAGATGGGGCCCAGCTGGAGGAATCAGTTCACTGTGATTGTGACCCAGAAAGGTGTGTCTGTATCGCCAACCCTGTTCTCCGGTTCTGGCTCTTTCTTTTTTCTCTTCCTCTCAGCTCCCATGTAGTGAACAGCCTCGCTCCACCATACCTTCCTCCATGATGTTTCTGCCTTGGACCCATGTACTAAAATCTTTTAAGCCATAAGCCAAAATAAACTTTTTCCCTTTTAAATTGTGCACATCAAGTAGTTTGCTACACCAGTTAAAAGCTGACTCCCTATCCTATTTCATTCTTTCCGATGCTATTGTATGTGGAGTTGTTTATTTCATTTTCAGGTTTTCTATTGTTAGTGTATAAAAGTTCAACTGTTTTGTATTGGCTTATATTCGTAATTGCGGAATTTATTAGCTCTAGCAATTTGTGTGAGGATGGGAGTTTGTGTTTGTACCTGAGTGCATGTTTAATCTTTACAGTTTTCTGTATATACTAACACAACACTGGCATTAGAGAAGACATAATCTTACTCCTCTCTTGTTAAGTTTAATCTCTTTTAGTTTGTTTTCCTGCCAAAACTTTCTGGCTAAAACTTCCATTACTGTATTGAATAGACAGGGCAGAAGTAGGGACCTAAGCTTAGAAGATAAGCCTTAGCTTTTTACCACTGAAAATAATATTCATTGTGGAAACCTTACCTTTAACTAATTTCAGACTCTACTAGGGAACTGAAATCAGTTTGACCTAAATTAGATAACTGCTGAATGTGTGTGTGCATGCATGTGTGTATTCGTGTGTGTGTGTGGTTTATTCAATACACAGAGTAAATATCTGTTTATACACTACCATTTTTAAAAATTTTTGAGAAAAAAAATCTCGTGGTAACTGAGACCATGGAAAAAATATCAAAGTTTAAATTTGAGTCAAGGATAATTTTTAAAGACTTTTTTTGAATTGATTACCTAACCCAATGCCAAGATTTACAATTATTTTTCTTGGTAGAAGAAATCAAGATGGATTTCTTACCAATATTAGCTCTATAAGAAATAGAGTGAGACAAAAATCAGTCTACCCTATAGGAATAACATAGTTTTCAAAGATTTTGTTTTGTTTTGTTTTGTTTTGTTTTGTTTTGTTTTGTTTTGTTTTGTTTTGTTTTGAGACAGGGTCTCGCTTTGTAGTTCAGGCTGGCTCTGAGTTCCCTATGTAGCCCAGACAAGCCTCAAACTCAGCGATCCTCCTGTCTCTGCCTCCTGAGTGCTGGGATTACAGGCTAAAAGATTTTAATCTAATAAATTCCTAGAAACTCAATTTAAGAGCTAGTGATAAAATTATTTTCCTATGTAAACAATGGGGAAAAAAACCTCTTAGCCAAGTTATGGCATTACCAACAAGCCAGGCACTGAACTAAGCATGTGCTGTGTTACGTTTCTTAGTTCTTTATAGATGCACTCATTCAATTATTCACATGTCCCACTGAACTTTATTTTGAACATCTGTTTTACTTCTGGAGTTAGGCTAACTACTAGGAACACAAAGCTTATCAATAAATCACAGATGTAAAACTGGGATTACAGCTGTGATATGAACTAAGGATAGGCATAAAGTACTATGAGAGTATCTGACTGGCAGAGTGACAGTCTCTAAAGTTAGCAAAAGTTTCCAGGGATAGAAATCTAAATCATGCTAAGATTCAAAAGAGATTAATTTGTTTATAGCAAACTTGCATTATAGGGTCATAATATCAATGTATAACCTCTTAGATGAGAGCACTGAGTTAGATTCACACATATATGAAGAGGGTTAGAAGTAGTATTTGAACTCGTCTTTGTGATTTTTTTTCAGTCCAGTGTGTTTCTACCATACTCTGTGACTTTTTATGACATGTTATTGTGCATGAATTGTGTTTATATGTGTGCATCTCTGTCTTTCCAAGTAGACTGAGATGTTCTGAAAAGCAGAAACTGTAGACTATATAACAGTTTCTGATTTGTAGTTCCATTCTCTAAAAGTTGTCTCAACGATAAATAATACATTCAATGTAGTTTTACTTATTTTTAAAGGATTTTTTTTTTAAAAGAACAGCATGGGCCAGAGGATTAGCTCAGTGGTTCCAGCGCCTGCCTCGCAAGCACAAGGTCCTGAGTTAGATCCCTGGTAACCACATACAATGCTGGGCGTGGAGACTCAAGTCCACCAGCAATCAATACCACATACCACAGTGCCAGGCGTGGTGGCTCACGCCTGTCATCCCAGCACTCGGGAGGCAGAGACAGGATTATTGCTGAGTTAGAGGCTTGCCTGAACTACATAGTGAGCTCAGGGCCAGCCTGAACTACAAAGTGAGACCCTGTCTCAAAAAGAAAAAAAAAAAAATGAGAACAGCATCCTGAAGAATGTTTCCATTTTAAAATAAAATGTGTAAAAATTTGAATTATTTCTTCTTCCTCAATTATAGAAGTATTTATGCAAAATTTACTCTTGAAATTAAGACACTTAATTATTTTAATGGTCTTTTTCACCCATAGCTATTTAAAAGTTCCTCTATTTTTTTGATTTGCTAGGAAAGTCAAACCCAGAATTATGTTCCATTTTAAAGCAATTGGAATTCAGTAAGCCACAGACCTTGATGCAATTTCTTTTACTTTATCTTTCCCTATATTTTATTTCATATTCTTTTCATTAGCTACAATAATTCATTTTAGGAATATGGCAAGCTATAAATGAATAAATTATTTATTTTTATCTTGTTAGAAGACATCACAAATGAATTTAGGTGTAGAGAACTTGACTTCAACAAATCTAGTTTTATTATTATCCTACTTTAATTTTAATATTTTTAATCTGCAAAAAAAATCAACAAAGGCAGTTCAGAATAAAATAAACCAGAAAGGAGAACTGAAGGGGATGCCTGGGGCAGCAGCAGCTAAGCCATTATCTCATGGTGGGGATGAGGGTGGTGGTTGTGATTAAGTGGGCTTATGGTACTTGTGAAGATTAGTCCGCAAGACCTTTGTCCCAAGTGTAAGTGGTTCTGGCATGTGCTTCCCGATTCACTGACAAGTGCCGAATTGTAAGGGAATGGGCAAACGAATCTAATAAAAATGAAGTATATGGGTTTTATGAGTGGCGAACGAGAGAAATAAAATAGGGAAAGTGAGGCAAAGCTGAACTCCTCAGCAAAGCTGAGTGGAAGAGAGGACAGGAACTGCATTAGATTAGTGATACAGAGGCTGTTATGTACATATCATTTTCTTTAAAAAAATGAATGCATTCTATCTAACTAACTTATTTCTAGACCAGATACCTAGGAGCAAACTTGTGGCCAGGATTCCCACCTCTCCAATGTTCACCTCTATCAACATCATTCTATAAACAGCTTTGAAGTTAAGTCCAAAATGATATTCCCCAGAATCCCTGGGCAGTTTTAAATCATAAATGGCAAATCGCTATTTTCAAGATCATGTTAACTATTGTGTCTTACTAGAGTCACACAACAAGGTTCAAATCTAAGAACACTTGAAAAAAGAAACCCAGCTTAAGAAGGTTGCTTATTAAGGCAGACACTATATTTTGGCAAACTGCAGAATAGGAAGATTTTAAGTGATTGTGTTGTTATCAAAAAAAAAAAAAGAATTCTCTCAAAATCACCAAAATGTATGAAGTAGTCCTATTAGTTAGAAAGGAGAAACTTGATTTTTGTACATTTTCTCTGGATTAATTCCATTGTCTAGTTTTAGAGTGATATGGCCTCTTAGAGGAAAAGAAAGACAGGACTTTCTTTAATGGTGTTTTATATTAATGTGGAAGCAAATATTTTCCAATTCATGAAAGATTTAACTTGATTCTTTAGTATATATATATATAATATATATATATATATATATATAACTATTTACTAAAGAAGAGACACAGCTAATGTTTTCTGCCAAATCAAATTGCTTATAAAGCAGGAGAAAAAAGGCATTAAATTAACAAGTAAATTCTTCTGCGTTTATTTATTCATTAGCCAGTAAACCACTATTCAATAAGTGTATGGGAGATGCTATGCAATTGTGTCCAACTTGCAGTTCATCTCTCTTTTCTTTCCCCATTACCCATCTTTGATTTTGAACTTTGTTTGTGTTTTTGGTTTCTCATGTAAGAGAAACCATGTGCTGTCTAAACAATGTGTCTAATCTATTTCACTTAGCCTAATGGTCTCTAGTGCACAGACAAGGATGTGGATGCAACTGTATGTTGGACACGACTGTTATGAAAAATAATTTTTAAAAAAGGAAGCCCTGTTACTTAAATGTGTTCATTACGTGTTCTATAAGTAATTGGAGATAATTCCTCTTGGCTTTCAGTGAGGCCCAGGCCAGGCAGGAGGGTACAACCCACAAATCACAGCTCAGACAAAGCAGTTACAGGAATACTCAAGGGTGTAACAGACTCAATAGGACAAAATAGGAACAAAGTCCTTATTCACAGACACTATCAAATCTAAGGTTTAATTTTAGAAATTACTGCAATAATCTTAATAATGATTCGATCCTTTGCAAGTTGTCACACAAATCCCTCATATCACAATGAGAGGTAGGTTGTTATTGTTGTTTTGATTTTTGTCTCACTGTCTTACTTTTTACTTTTTCATCATGAGGACTGAAAAATCCTCAAAAATCTCTTTCTAAAATATTGTTCTCCAGTGTATTATGTCATACAATAAAATAGTTCAATGATTCTTCTTTTTAGAGACCACAGATATATCTATTTTATATCTTACACAAACACATTGTTGCTAAAAGTTCGCATAAAGTTGTTTTCATTATAAAATGATTTTTTTTCTTTTTTTTTTTTTTTGAGACAGGGTCTCACTTTGTAGTCCAGGCTGGCCCTGAGCTCACTATGTAACCCAGGCAAGCTTCAAACTCAGCAATCCTCCTGTCTCTGCCTCCTGAGTGCTGGGATTATAGGCGTGAGCCACTGCGCCCAGCTAAAATGATTTTAATTGTTTATCAACAAATAAATATTGGATAACCGTTACACACTAGATCCTGCATTAGGTGGTAGGATATAAAATTTAGTCTCATCAATTGTATTACAATTAAAATGTCAAATTTTGGAAGACCTCACAGAGGAATGACGATTTAGAGAACTAGGTTCTAAAGAATCTATTTCCAATCTATAAAAAAAGTCCAACCAACCAAACAAACAAAAACAAATGTAATTTCCTTAACATATAGCAAAGGGCCGTGGTCTTCACTTTGCCTAAGCAGTAAAGGCACTATGCTAATGTTGCCAGAAGTAAAACTAGGGTGAGTCATGCATAATAATAGAAGTAGCTACACTGTGGTAAAACAACAAGACCATGTGATGGTGAGAAAAAGCAAGAGGATGAAAAATTACAGATAAGTTAGCCAGAAAAAAATGCTACTACTGTGTAATTATCCATCACTTAAGGATGTGGTCCTAGTGGTTTTGGATAGACTTGTTTAAGGCATGTTTGTCTGAAGGGCTGGCTGAAGTTGTTGTGGGAGTAGAAAGACAAATAAATCTCTTCTGGGAACAAACACAGAAGAAACTACTGTGAAGTCTTTCAGTTCCCATGCACTTCTGATTGCCCCATGGACTACCCTGTTGGAGGCTATAGAAGTTATATATATTTTAAAGAAGTAAGCAAACAAATGAGAAAAGTCTTGGTCTTTTTCCCCATCAAAATCATGGGAAAATGTTTTCACCTAGGGCATGGCTTCACCTGTGACCTAGAAGGAACCTGGTTTGCAAAAACAGTAGGAATCTCCAACAGGTACTTCAAGGTCATTTCTGATTTTTTAAATTTTTCTTCAAAGCAACTGTATTTTAATAATATGTTCTGCTAGCCTGTATCATTTATTTTCTAAGGAAAAGTGTTGATCTGACGCTGTGATAGCTGGATGACAAATGAGCAATGAAGTTGATCACATGAGCCACCTTTGTTATTTCACTTCTCACCCAGCATCACACAGCTCACTAGAAGGGAGTGACGAGGATATTCTTCACATTTGAGTGTACTTATTTTTCTTGAGCATTTCACGAGTGGCCTAATTCCAGTGGTAGGCTTGGTGTAAGTCCCTTAGTAAGGTTTGTAAAAGGCAAGGTCCTGCTTCCCTGAAGAGTCCCCCTTTTATCCTCTCTCCTACTTTAAGACTGAATATATTTTCTAAAACATAATTATGTGTTTTTTCATGTATTCACTTGGGATCATATTAAAATTGCCCCAGATTCTTATTTTCTCAATATAGTTAATTATGTTCTATATTCTATTTTCAGTTTTCCAGGTCCTTTCCTCCCTGCCCCTCAGTTCTACTATGTTTAGCACATTAGTTATTGGGTTTCTATCTCTTAGTTTCAAAGGAGCACAACCATGGTTTGATCCCTTTGGCTGAAGTAAGCTTATATTGCTAGGGCGAATGAGAGAGAACTTTAAGCATTTGCTATTCATTTAATAAAAACACACTTATTGAATGCCTGACGGGTGTAAAGAACCAGGCCAAATGCTTGGTTATATACTGATAAGGCAGAAACAGCTCCCTTGCATTGTGATACAGTCCATGATATGGGAAAGTCCAAACAAATCCAGCACCCAACCTAGCTTGCAGGATCAGTGGCGAAATATGTGAAGTAGTGGGATCAAAGTTGAAATATGAAAATTAGGATGACTTCCCTAGGTCACTGTGGCCAATCATAGGAGAAGAAATGGTGTTTCTGATAAAACAAATAGCATGTCTGTGAAGACCAACAGTGAGAGGATGGTGACTGTTTCTTGCTTGTCTTTGTAGTCTTAATGTTCATGTAAGCTAAGAAATGTGGATGAGCATGTATTAATTATTTATTTTGGAGAAAAAGTATGTAGCTTATAAATGCACTATTACATAAGTGATTACCTTACTGTAAAATAATTGTCTATAAATATGGGATCCATCATGATGCATTTATAGGCTACATTTGTGGGACCTAGTAGGCCATAACTCATGAGAAGTAGATTGAGAAGGATTTTAAGATGTTCCTGTGCTGAAAGCAAAAAACAGCAAAGAGGGAGGCAAAGTGCTGATAAAGCTCAACTGATAAACAAGAAAGAGATGTGCTATCACCTTACAGACCATGCAATATTTGAATATGAAGTATGAGCAGTGGGAAGCCTCAGTCTTAAGGCAATTTCTGTTGCTTCATGTACAAAAGTAGCAGTTGTATCCCATCCATTCTTTCTATACCAAACAAGTCTTTGTCCTCCATTAAATAGCAACAATGAACTGATATAGTACTTCAACCTACATAAATTTTATGAGAAACAACCTCATTGATAATCCTGGGGGGTTTTGATTAAAAAAGAATAATATTCAAGTTATCATCAAGAAGATTTTCTCAGTATATAACTGCACAAATCACTTAAATGAGTAAGTACAAAACTTTAGAGATTTGCTGTCTGGAATCTGTCTTATTATCTTGTCAGTGATCTCTCACAAACTGCCATTATTCCTCCCTTTTTTGTATGATAAACTTTTAATCAATTATCTTTATTGAAGTTTTGTGAAGTCTAATACCTCCTTTTGAACATAATTCATATTTGATACTGCTGGAAATTTAGAACAGTAATAGGTACTGGGCTTGTGATGCCTTTTATTCAAAAACAAACACAGACCTAAAACTGTTTCAAGACACCTCAGGCCATGAGGTGGCATCCCAGGGGAGATATCTTTTTCTTGTCTATAATCTATAAGAAGACAGATAAATTTCTTTGTCATCTTTAATTTTCTAACCAGGTATCACTTCCAAGTGGGTGCTACCTCCAACAGGGTGCTACCACAAAATGGATCCTACATTCAACAGGCTGCTACTTCCAAATGGGTCTTACCTTGAACCAAATCCTACCTCCAACAGGATCCTACCTGCAACCAGCTCCTACTTCTAAATAGGTACTACTTCCAAAATGCCTACATCCAAACGGTGCCTACGTGTAACCAAGACCTACCACCAACCAGCTCCTACCTTGAAATAGGTCCTATTTCCAACAGGGCCTATGTCAAACCAGGTCCTACATATCATGGGGCCTACTTCCATCAATGTCTGATATCTAACCAGGTCCTACCTCCAAATGGTTCCTACATCCAACCGGCTCCTACCTCCAAAGAAGGCCTACCTAAAATGGGGTCCTACCTCCAAATGGCTCCTAAGTCCAACCAGGGCCTAACACCAAAGGGGTCTTACATCCATCTGGGCCCACCACCAACTAGGTCCTAACTCCAGCAGGGTGCAAGCTCAAAGTGAGGCCTAACTCCAAGTGGGTCTGACCTCCAACTAGTTCCTACTCCACCAAGATATACTTCTAACTGGGTACTACCTCCAACAAGGCCGACCTTCAAAAAAGTCCTATCTCTAACGGGGACCTTCCTCCAAGGGGGTGATAACTCCAACATGGTCCTACCTCCAAGAGAGTCCTATCTCCAACAGGATGCTACCATAAAATGGGTCCTAACTTCAACAAGAACTATGTTCAACAAGGCCTATCTCTAACCATCTCTTATTCCAACTGGGTACTATATCCAACAGAAACCTACAGGGGTCCTAGCTCCAACAGGATGCTACCTATAACCACATCCTAGAAACAACAGGATACTACTTCCAACCGGATGCTACCTCCAACCAGGTCCTACCTCCATCAGGTTTCTACCTCTAAACAGATACAATCTCAAACAGGGTCCTACTCTAACAGGGTGCTAGCTGTAAAGGGGCACTACCTCCATCTGAATCATACTTCCAACAAGATTGTATCTGCAACCAGGTCCTATCTTTAATAGGTCCTACTTCCAGAATGCCTACATCCAAAGTGACTACCAGCAACTTAGTCTTACCAGACCAGGTCTACCTTGAAATACAACTTAGTTCAAACAGGATCTATGTCAAACTAGGTCCTACTACCAAGGGGCCTAATTCCATCAGTTTCTGACATCCAACAAGGTCCTAACTACAAATGGTTCCTGCATCCAATTGGGTCCCACCTCCAACAGGCTCCTACTTCTAAATAGGTCCTAGTTCCAAAATGCCTACATCCAAAGGGTTTCTAACACCAACTCATTTCTACCACAAACCAGGTCCTAGAGCAAACCATTTCCTATTTCTACCAGAGCATATGTCAAACCACGTCCTACCTACCACAGTGCCTACTTCATCAGTTTCTGACATTAAACTGGGTCCTAACTCCAAAGGGTTCCTACATCTCATCGGGCCCTACTTCCAAATGAGTCCTACCTGTAACAATGCTTACCTTCAACAGGTCCTACTTCTAATCGACTCCTACCCACAACAGGGTGCTACCTTCAACAGGGTCCTACCTCCAACTGGTTGCTACCTCCAATGGGTCCTACCTCTAACATGGTGTTACCTCCAAATGGGCCCTACTTCCCACAGAGTCTTACCCCCAACCTAAACTGACCTCTAAATGGGTCCTACTTCCAAAATGCCTATGGGCAAAGACTTCCTACCTGCAACCAGTTTCTACCACCAAGCGGGTCCTATTTCAAACCATGTCCTATTTTTACCAGGGTCTATGTCAACCAGGTCCTACTTAACACAGGGCCTGCTTCCATCAGTTTTCTACATCCAACCAAGATCTTAATCCAAACTGTTCTTACATCCAAACGGGTCCAACCTCCAAACTAGTCCCACATAAAACAAGCCCTACCTTCAAAAAGCTTTCCTCTAACCAGGTCATACTTCCAACTGTGTCTTACCTGCAAAAGGGTACTACCTCCAAGCAGGTCCTATTTTCAACAAGAACTATGTTCATCAGGGCCTACCTCTAACCAGCTATTACCTCTAACTGGGTATTACCTACAATAAGTTCCCACCTCCAGCAGGAGGCTACCTCCAAAGTAGTCCTAGATCCACCAGGGTGCTACTTCCAAGTCGGTCCTATCTTGTTAATCAGGGCCTACCCCCAACCAGGCTTTATTTCCAAATGGTTGCTACCTCCAACTGGATCCTGCCTCTAACGGTGTGTTACATCCAAAGAGGTCCTTCCTCTTAACAGGTGTTACCTCCAAATTGGCCCTACCTACAACCTAGTCCTACCTCCAACAGGATCCTACCTCCAACTGGGTCTTACCTCCAAATAGGTCCTACTTCAAAAATGCCTATGTCCAAAGGGTCGTACCACCAACCAGTTCGTATCTCCAACCATAGCCAATATCCAATAGGGCCTATATCTAAAGGGTTCCTACCTGGAATTGGGTCCTATATCTGGGTCCTACCTCCAAATGGGTCCCTCCTCCAATAAGGCCTACCTTCAAAAGGGTCTACTTCTAACCAGGTCCTACTTCCAACTGGGTGCTACCTCCAAGTGGGTTTTACCTTACAAGAATTATATTCATCAAGGCCTACCTTTAAACAGGTCCTATCTCCAACAGGGTGCTACATTCTACAAGGTGCTATCTCCAACAGGGTTTTACCTCCAATGGTGTCCTACTTCCAAATGGATCCTAGCTCCAAAAAGGTGGTACCTCTAACTGGGTCCTACCTCCAACAGGGTGCTACCTCCCACAGGGTCCTAGGTTCAACATGGTTCTACCTCCAACAGGATCCTACCTCCAACTGGGTCCTATGTCTAAATAGGACCTACTTCCAAATGCCTATGTCCAAAGGTTTCCTACCTACAAATGTGTCTACCACCAACTGGGTCCTACCTCAAACCACATCCTAATTCCAACAGCGCCTATGTCAAACTAGGTCCTACCTACCACGGTGCCTACTTCCATCAGTGTTCAATATCCAACCAGGTCCTACATCCAAATGGTTCCTACATCCATCCTGGTCCTACCTTCAAGTGTGTCCTACCTCCAAAAAAGGCCTACCTCAAATGGGATCTTACCTCCAAATGGTTCCTAAGTCCAACCAGGGCCTTACACCAATGGGTTCCTACTTCCAACCAGGACTACCATCAACTGGGTCCTAAGTCTAATAGGGTGCAATCTTAATGCATGGGCTACATCCATCCAGGTGTGACTTCCAACCAAGTTCTATTTCCACCAAGGCCTACCTTCAACACTGCTTACCTCTGACTGGGTCCTACCTCCAACAGGTCCTACCTCTAACCAGGGCCTACCTCCAACAGGGTCCTACCTCCAAGAGGATGCCACTTCCAACAGGGTCCTACCTCCAACAGGGTACTACTTCCAACTGGGTTCTACCACCAACCAATTATTCCTTCCAACAGAGCCTACCTCCAACCAGGTTCTACATCTAAACTGTCTTTCATCCAACCAGGTCTTACCTCCCACCATGTTTTGTTTCCAATAAGGCCTAACTCAAAACAGGTCCTTTGACCAGGTCCTAAATGTTACCAGGGCATAACACCAATAGTGTCCCACCATCAATGGGGACTACCTCTCACTGGGTCCAACCTCCAACAGGGTGCTACCTCCAAGCATGTCCTGCCTCCCACAAAAACTACGTTCAACAGGGGCTACCTCTAATTAGTTCCTACCTTCAATTGGGTCCTACCTCCAACAGCGTACTACCTTGAAGCAGGTTCTACCTTCAGCAAGAACTATGTTCAACAGGGCCTACCTCTAACCAGGTATTACTTCCAATGGGGTTCTACCTCCATCTTTGTCTTACCTCCAACAGGGTGCTACATACAAATTGGACCTTACCTTCAACCAAGTCTTACCTCTGAAAGGTTCCTACCACCAACTGAGTCCTACCTCTAAATATGTCCTACTTCCAAAATGCCTATGTCCAAATGGTTCCTACCTGCAACAGGCCCTACCACCAACCAGGTCCTATCTCAAACCATGTCCTATTTCCAACAGGGATTCCATCCAACCAGACTCTACCTACCACAGGGCCTACTTCCATCAGTGTCTGACATCCAACCAGGTCTTACCACAAATTATTCCTATATCCAACCGGGTCCTACCTCCAAATGGGTTCTACCTCCCACTAGGTCTTACTACCAACAAGGCCTACCTCAAACATTCCCTTGCTTTTTGGCAACTTTTTCTATCTCATTAAGGAGCTAGAAATCCAGTTCAATTTTCCCTTTCCAAAATGTCAAGACATGCTAAAGAAAACAATGTAGCACTGTATCCAGAAAATTATTTTCTTCTCACCTTGCTAGGACCTCAGAGAACTGACAAAAGTAGCTATGACATGAAAGAGACAATTGACAGGCTTTGCTTTTTCTCAGTCCACAGCTTCATTTCAGGACCTGCTTTACTCAGCACATCCAGAAAAATGCAGCTGGGAAACTTACTTTGATAAATCCTTATGCCTTTTTCAGAATAGAATTGATCTATCTCCTTTTCTCCAGACACTCATTGCTTTATAGTTAAATCAGTATTAAAGGAATTGGCCACCATCTTCCTTCTAAAACTGCAGAAAGGATGACAAACTTCTAACTGAAGTGAACTTAACAAATTCTGGGTGGGCCTCTTGAAAGTTTCCCACAGAAAAATAACTAGGTACAAAAGAAAAACACATAGTCCCTCATCAGAGATTATAGATTTGGATTTGAATTTCTAAGTTATGTTCCTTAGGATAGCTCAGTTGTTCCTTCTGCTTTGCTCTTCTTAATTTGGTCCTATTGTAAAAACAGTAATCTCCTTTCTGTACCAATATGTACTCAGGCTAGAGGGGAGCTTCTGAAAGAAACACATTGCTTCTTTCATTATTGATTGCAAAATGCATTACTGGTTCTGTAGATTCCAGCAAAATACCCGAGCCTTCTCTCTTCTAATCCCATGGAAAAGTTGAGTTTGGATTTGAAAGACAAACAGTATTTTCATCAACAAAACTGAACTACAGTAGCTTCCTCATATCCATAATTTCAGTTCCTGTGGTTTCAGTTACTGGCAGTCAACCTTGAGTTGAAAATGTTAAATGAAAATTTTTAGAAATAAACAATTCATAAATTTTAAATGTTAATCTGAGTAGTGATTAAATTCCATGTTTATGTGCACCATTATTACCCAAATATAAATTTTTCCTTTGTACATCATATTTGAACTGTATATGACACCTGCCCTTGATCAGGGGTTTCATATTGACTTACACAAATAACACTGCTTGGGTTCAGGTAATAATTGTTTTACTTAATAATGACCCCAAAGTGCAAGAGTAGTGCTGCCAATAATTTTATTCCAGTATATTATTATAGTAAGACCTCAGTTTACAAATGAATAAGTCAGATTCATTTGCAAGTCTGATAATGAGTCTTTGTACACCTTTAACACAAACATACAATGTAAAGTATAAAAAAACATACATATGCATAAAAACTATAAGCTATCAGTTACTTTATGCTGGTAGAGAACAGAACAACAACTGGCATCAAGGGGATTGCATGGAGTGAGTTGGCAGGCAGAGAGTAACTAACTGGGGGAGGAAGTTAATGGGGAATGGTAGAGGGATATCTACCATCCTTTGGCCGGGTCCAATCTCTCAATCATTTTCACTTTTGTTCCCATGGTTGTTGCTTTGCACTTCCTGGCAGCCCCACCACATCACCACTGCCTTTCCTCTTGCTTCTGGACACCCTGAGCTCTGACTGAGCACTGTATTACTGTCCACTGTCACAATGTACAGTGAGCTCATAGCAGCATAACAGTGACAATGTCTGGCAGACATCTGAGCTACTCCCATGATTCATCAACATCTACAAATGCTCATAATTTGTAATTCAAGGTTCATTCATACCTGTGAAAGTTCACAATTTGAATGTTCATATGGCAGGGGCTTACTTTATCTATGTTTTCTTTTATTATTAGTTATTATCAGTCTTTACTGTGCTTAATTTAAAATTGTTATTATAGGAAGGGATGTATAGATTAGAAATATACACATATATTTGTTTCAGGAATCCACATATCCACTTGAGGTCTCAGAATATGTTTCCTAAAGATAACGAAAGAACCATATTCATCGTTTCCTATAAACTACAGAAGAAAAATTATGTCAACTAAATAGAATCTAATCTCATTTTGTTTATCCTATAACCTAAGAATCTTTGAGGTTTAAAACATGAACAAAGACTGTCAATAATAATGATATCAGAGAAAGCAGAAAACTTTTTATGTAACCCCAAAATTTCTTATCACTCTGCATTTTGATTTTAGTTATATTCATTAGAAGGTCCTCCACAAGGAAAAAAAAAACATGGTCTAATTTGTTTCTTTCTGAATCAAATAGAGAATGTGGTGTATGAAACATAGGAAGTATTCAGAAAGTATTTGTTGATTGCATAAATTACTGGATCTGCAAAAGAAAAACGCATCATCCAAATAACCATTTTCATCATATGATTTCTCCATCTGAGAAAAATTCCACTGCATGTGCCAGTGGTGCCACATCCGAATTTGCAGGAAACTATGCATTCTTGTCCCATCAAATGGCAAACACATGGTGACTAAGCCTCTTCATGCAAGCCTGCTCATTGACTGAGGTCTGGGAGAACAACTATTCATAAATCAAAAGATTGAGTCTGTAATTAGCTTAGTGATCTTGGAAAAATCCCAGAATATAACTGGCTTCCATTTTCTTCTTTGTATAAGAGAGAAGTTGTGTAGAGGAATTCCAACTGAAACGATATTCATAAGGTATATCAGGGTCCTGCAGTCATGTGTAACATTATGGCTAAATGAAATCATTTATTTATTTATAAGATTTTCTGTAGAAAAAGAGTGTGATGATTAAGCTTAATTGCCAATTCGACTGGATTAAGAGACTTCTGGAAATGTGACTCGATCACTGAGATGTTATACTCTCAGTGGACTAACTATTGACGTCCAGAGTTGAATGTGCTGTTCAGAGCTGGGGCCCAGTCAGAGATGTGTGCTGTCACATGCTTCTGGAGCCATTTTCATTCTGCCTCCCTGGCCACCAGGTGCTAGGAAAGTGCTGCGCTGCATATCTCCACCTGACGTCTTTACCTTGGAGCCATCTGACCATGCAGTGAAATCTCTATAACTATGAGCTCTGTAAACCATTTCTTCTTTAGGGTGCATATATCTGGCATTTTAGTCACAACTATAAAAAGCTAACTAATACAAAGTGTTCGTTTCTTGATAGTTTTTTTTAAAGGGGACTAATTTCAAAAAGAGAAAGAAAGAAAGGTAAAGAAAACCCTAAATATCTAACATTTGATAACCCCTTCTACAAAACTAACAAGACTGGGCCGGAGATTTAGCTCAGTGGTTCTGGCGCCTGCCTCACAAGCGGAAGGTCCTGAATTCGATCCCGGTAACCACATAGAATGCTGGGTGTGGTGACTCATGCCCACCAGCCATCAATACCACATGCCACAGTGCTGGGCTTGGTGGCTCACGCCTGTGATCCCAGCACTCGGGAGGCAGAGACAGGAGGATTGCTGAGTTTGTGGTGGCTTGCCTGGGCTACATAGTGAGCTCAGGGCCAGCCTGAACTACAAAAGCGAGACCCTGTCTCCAAAAAAAATAAAATAAAAATAAATTAAAAAAAAAAAACTAACAAAACATTTCTATGAAGACTTAGAAAACTACATTAGCCCACAGTATTTTCTTTTTTCTTCACCTGTTCATTTTCTGCTTGCTCACTAACCACTTCATAATGCTCTAAACATACGTCTGTGTTAAACTTCATGCACACACTGAGTTGGAGTTATGCCTTTCACGTCTACAAATTCTACACAAAAACCATTAGGGTTATGATCACAGTAAATACTAAATGAATACTTTTTTGTGAACTTCCTTTACTCAGGACATAGATTATATTCTGTCAATTACTCCATCCTCTGGGGGCTAAGACCACCTAATCGAAGGGAGGTTGGGTGATGGGCAGTGTTTGCCAGTAATAGCCACATGACTGCAGGGGTCAGGTGATAGCTTGGGAAGTCTAGAGACACAGGGAGCAAATGAGTGAGGATGAATGGTAACCAGGCCATTCTTAAAAGTGGTGGTCTGGGGCCAGAGGGTTAGCTCAGTGGTTCCAGCGCCTGCCTCGCAGCGCAAGGTCCAGAGTTCGATCCCCTGTAACCACATACAATGCTGGGCATGGAGACTCACACCCACCAGCTATCAATACTACATACCACAGTGCCAGGCATGGTGGCTCAAGCCTGTAATCCCAGCACTTGGGAGGCAGAGACAGGAGGATTGCTGAATTTGAGGCTTGCCTGGACTACATAGTGAGTTCAGAGCCAGCCTGAACTACAAAGTGAGAACCTATCTCAAAAAAAAAAGAAAAGGCCGCCTGCCTCGTAAGCGTAAGGACCTGAGTTCGATCCCCGGTTACCACATATAATGCTGGGCGTGGTGGCTCACGCCTGTAATCCCAGCACTCGGGAGGCAGAGACGGGAGGATTGCTGAGTTCGCGGCGGCTTGCCTGGGCACCATAGTGAGCTCAGGGCCAGCCTGAACTACAAAGCAAGACCCTGTCTCCAAAAAG
>PVIC010032350.1:0-20757 GCA_004025085.1 Thryonomys swinderianus
AAAAATTTAAATATTCACTTTTTGATTACTTCTATATGCATATGAATTTCCTTATGAAATAACCTATGAGACAAAATCAGGAGGGGTTGGTAGAGGGATCAAGTGTGACTCCAAGTGAAGCAGAGAGGAATGGGATGTTGGGTGGGAGTATCCTGGACAGCCATATAGTCTGCGGGAAATTCAGCAAGGGCCAAGGGTGTGGCCAGTATAAACTGGCCATCAGAAGAATCCACATGTCCCAGGAAGAGGCTCCAGGAGTGATTCTGTTGGGCTCAGTCATTGGCTGGAAGTGGCCCATAGGGAGAGTGGTTTGGCATAAACATAGCTATGGGTGTTCAGAGTACAGCAGTAGGGTTTTGGTCAGTTATACGTATTTCTTGCCCTCCTACCAAAGAGCCATCTTTTGTGATAGACATCTTTCTGAGCCATAAAATGTATTACTGCAGTTTGAATGTTTTTATCTTTTGATAATTCATGTTGAAATTTAATCTCTGCTGTGGGCCCCCTGGGAATTGATTCCACTGTGAGAGTTTCGCTCACATGAATGGGATTAATGCACTCATAAAATCAGCTTCACAGAGCTGTCTTCCAACTTGTCTGCCTGGTAAAGACACAGCATTCTTCTCCTTTTGCCCCTTTCATCATGTGAGGAGTCCCCAAGACTGTACATCATAAAAGCAGGAAGTAGCCTTCACCAGACACTGAATCTGCCAACACTTTGATCTTGGACTTCACAGCTGTAAGAACAATGAGAAATACATTTCTGTTCTATTAAATTACCTAGTCTGAGATACTTTTGCAGGGATAGACTATCATTGAAATGTGGAGTGTTTTGATAAAGTTTTCTATGTCACAATAGTACATGGTTATTTTAGGATAGCTAGAATATAAGCTAAAAGAATAAAACTCACTAATAATTGTAAGCTTAGAATTAACCACTGTTAATATTTTTATGCATGCCTCCTCATATTAATAAAAGTGTATAAATGTGTATAAATAATAAATGTGTATAAATAAATAACATGTGTATAAATAATCTATATGATTATATACTTATATATACTTATTATATACTTATATATACTTATAAAGTATATATACTTTATATATACTTATATATATACTTATATACTTATTATATACTTATATATGTGTATCTACACATGTAGATAAATATGCACAAATATATGTACATAATCATAAATTTTTAGTATTTGGAGAATGATTACAGTTGCTCTTCAACTTATCATGGACATGTTTTTGAATGTCTTTATGAGACAGAACAGGCTGTATGTTCATAGAAACTAATTGAAGGACTTGAGTTTTATATTAAATAATATAAAATGTGATGGGGAAAATGCCTTCATTCTCAAATTTTCTATTTTCTAAAATGAATAAATATTGAATCACTAGTTTTATAAAAGTTATTTTATTTTGAAGTCATAAAAGTAAGACTTTAAAACATAATATATTTAGTAAATGATGTTTGCTTTGGAAAATACAATAGACTTTGAGTGTATGTTGCTCTTGGTAAGAATGTGAATGGATAAAGATAAGAAATTATGTAGAAATATTGAAATAAAGATACAGTTCAGTCTCAGTGAATACATATGGTTATAATTTTTGAAGTGCTCCAAGTTACAATATCCCCAGACCCCATCACTTGACTAGTTGGATTTCCCTTAGCAATCTGGTAGTTCATTTGCTATTGCCCACCATTGGAGAGAGAACTCAAATATCCTCAGACTACTTTCTTGTCATGCTTTCTGGATTTGGGTGTTTCAAGCATCATAGATTTGTTACTGATGAAGTTCTGTAGTTATTGATCACCAGTACAAGAATCCTCACTCTTTTGGACATGTGGCTTCCACCAACCCCCAACATGGACTTCTGCTCATTAGCTCATGGCCATTGCAAGGTTGAAAAGGAAAATGGCATCTTGTCATCACGTATGTTCTGCCCTGCTTTGTGCCACAATGAAATGTCTCAAGCTTTGAAGGGTAGAGTACTGGATATAACAGTCTCAATTTGCATAAAGTTTCATTTTTGCCAAGCTATCCAAAGCATTTGGGTAACTGAGTTAGGATCCTCCCTTTCCATGCATAGCATGCATGTCTGGAATGTGTCACTCCAGTGATTTAGTCCTTGAAGCAAATTATTTTGGGTCTTAACTCTCCCCCCATTCTTTCCCAGCCGTTAGCTCATACTTCCTGTCATTTACTTCCATACGTTCCTTTCATTTAGGGTAAATTCCCTCAACTTGTCATTGGGTCTATTTTTTTAATTGAATTATTTATTGGTACCTTTTATATACTGCTCACAATCACAATCAACATTGGGAAATTTGTACCAGTATATGACATGAGTTAATGCTCATTTTTACCCATATCCCTGCCCACCCCACAACCTCTACCCCCTCCATACATATGCTTTCTTTTTCTTTTTAAATCATATTTATTCTTTCCCCTCATTACTTTCCTCTACCACATTCCCTTTGAATATTTCCTATTTCACAAAATCTATCATACATTCTAGAACTCATTTACTTCTACAGGTTCATTGGGTCTATTTTTAAACCACAGTGGAAGGTAGTGGGTGGGGAGAGGTGGGAAAAGATGGTCCTAGTCCCATGCCTGACAAACACTTGTGTTGTATAAACCTAAACTAGCCTCAAGGATTAGCATTCAATCAGGACAAGGCTGAAGGGAAGAGAAAGATCCCCAAAACATTGCCAGCCCAGTGTTGAAATTAAAAATAATGTCAAGTACTGCAGAATTTCACAATTGGAAGGGATTTTAAATTTCGTAATAAAATCTCATTAAGTCATCAAATTATCCAGGTTGGGCTCAAATTTGCAGTGCTCTGCCTCCATTTCTCAAAGTTCTGGGATTACAATGTATGTCACCATGATTGGCTAAGCTTTTATTTTATTTGTGTAGAAATGGAAATGATTTGCTCAAAGTCAAAGTTATTGGCAGAATCATTTCTACAATCAAGACTATGTCTTCTCTAGTCACCTTGTAGCTACCACTGAACAAATATCTTATCAATCAATACCATTGCTTGACATTTTTCTTTTATGTGATGAAAATAGGACATTTTAGGTTCCTAGAATTAAACATACAAATCGGAATTTTAAAAATATGTAACCAAAGAAACTATTAACAATATGTAGACATTTTAGGATGGTCTCTTTTACTGAGTCATCAGAATTACGCAGCTTACTCTTGGTTTGCCATCTTCCTACTCTTATACAAGATATTGTCCTAAGACTTTGTAAAAAGTCTTCCATATTTTAATTCTTTCTTAGAATGACCTTAAAGAGTAAATTTTATAACCACTACTATATAAATGAAAAAAGTGAAGTTCAAAGAGGTTAAACAACTTGTTTAAGGTTATACATATTGTAAGTAGTGAATTTTTGATTTGAAATGGTGTCTTCTAATTTTCAAACTATATCTTAGGCTAAAGAAAATGCATCATCACCAAGAAATAGCACACATATTTTCAAGGCTACCCAGAACAGTAGTCACAAACTAGGATCACAAAATTTTAGAGCTATTATGAATATAACTTTTGCTAAGATTTGGATGTGGTTTGTCTTCCAAGGCTTCACATTTTGGGAGTTTCGGTCCTCGTTTGACAGCAGGACCTAGCAGCAAGTGCTTAGGGCATTGAAGGTGCTGCATTTCATGGGACTGATGTAGCACTTCCGGAACCCCAATTATTTCCCCCAAGAGTGAGTTGTTATGAAAGGACAAGACTGACCTTTCCCCAGCCTCTGGCTTCCTGTCTCACTTTGCTATCCGCCTCACATGTGCACGCACCCTCATACCAACTATCATGACATCATCACCAAAGGCCAGACAAATAGGGCCATGTATCCATAAATTTACAGTCTCTAAAACTGTGAGCTAATAAACCTCTTTTCTTTATAAGTGTCTCCTCTTCGGGTACTTTGTTATGGCAATAGAAAATGGGCTAGGGCCCAGTCCTCTGAAATCCTCTAAAATTGCTTAGATTTTCCTTTTCCATTAAATTGTGATTTAGTACCAGTGGCTTCTTTGGGTGTTTTAAGTTGGTGGCTCTACTTTTTTTTTTTTTTTCCATATTGGGATTAAACATAGAGCCTTTGTTCTGAGCTGTATATCCATCTTTTTTTAAAATTTTGAGACAATTTAACTAAACTGCTAAGTTGCCCAGGCTTGTCCTGCACTTGTCTTGAACCTGCCTCAGCCTCCTAGGCTGCTGGGATTATAGGCATGTGCAACCACAATTGGCTTGGTGGCCCTATTTTTTCAGTTAACAGAGTAAATTGATAATCATGTTGTGAAATGCAAAAAGAAATAATTTCAGCATCCAATGTATTTTTACATAAAATCAACTAGGGTTTTTTTTTGTTTTGTTTTTGGGTTTTTTGGTGGTACCAGGGATTGAACTCGGGCCCTTGTGCTTCCAAGGAAGGTAGGGTACCACTTGAGCTAAATCCCTGACCCCCTAAAATCAACTAGTTTTAATAGAGAGCTTATGATAAAGGAAGAAAAAACACCAAAAAATTAGCATGTTATTAATATCATTTATTATTTTAAAATATGGTCTTTTATTAAAAATATATTATCTTAAAAATTACAGCACTCGGGAGGCAGAGACAGGAGGATTGCTGAGTTCACGGCAGCTTGCCTGGGCACCATAGTGAGCTCAGGGCCAGCCTGAACTACAAAGCGAGACCCTGTCTCCAAAAAAGAAAAAAAAAAAATATATATATATATTATCTTAAAAATTACATAAATTCTGTGTGCTCATTGGAAAAATATTTTAAAACAATACAATAAACCTATGAACAAAAGTTTAAGTTCTCACTCAAATCATTATTTATATATATGCATATTGTCGAATCCCTTTCTAGCCACATATTTTAAGAATAATAAGTCCTAGACATAGCAACTACAGGAACTGCATGATGCCCATTAATCTTAGATACAAAAAACAACACAAACATCCAGAATTTTATTGGGAAAATTAGGTATTTATATTTGATTCCACATTTAATATTTATTTTCTTCAGAGTGTAAATTGTATTGTGGATGTAGAAGAAGGTTCTTGTTTTTAGGAGATAGTGAGATGTTAAACTCTGACCCCAATTTAGGAGATAGTGAGGTGTTAAACTCTGACCCCAACTCCACCACTTGGTGAGGAAGGGGTGGAAGAAGAGAGAGAAGGAAGGGGGAAATGAGAAAGACTAAGGGAGGAGGAATGGAAGGGAGGGGGAGAGAGAGAGAGAGAGAGAGAGAGAGAGAGAGAGAGAGAGAGAGAGAGAGAGAGAGAGAGAGAGACAAACAGAGACAGAGACCACGTAACTGTAGAGACCAAAATTATATGAACAGGTGAATATGTGTGTAAGGGCAACAATGTACTGTTCCTTTAACTTCTTCAACAGCTTGAACATTTTCAAAATAGAAAAAATAAAAGGGGAGATGGATAATATTATAACACACCATAAAGAAAATAGCCATTTTATGTCAGAAATAACTGTGCTTGGGGCTGGAGATTTAGCTCAGTGGTTCTGGCACCTGCCTAGCAAGCGCAGGGTCCCTGGTTCAATCCCCATTAACCACATACAACAATACCAGGCGTGGTGACTTACACCCACTGGGAATCAGTACCACATACCACAGTGCCGGGTGTGGTGGCTCACACCTGTAATCCCAGCACTCGGGAGGCAGAGGCAGAAAGATTGCTGAGTTCCAGGTTTGCCTGAGTTACATAGTGAGCTCAGGGCCAGCCTGAACTGCAAAGCAAGACCCTGTCTCAAAACAAAAAACAAAACAAACAGAAAAAAAAAAAAACCAATTGTGCTCAATTCTGCACTATTGAGTACTTGTCAGGTGAATTTGACCTGGTGACTTGACTTCTTAGAAATTATGTTGTACTCTTTAAAATAAAGATAGTAGATAGATACCGCCTTGATGAGTTCTAGGTGTTAAGTGACCAGAAAGCCTGGGCTACAATACTGTCAACACATACTGCTTCTCATTCAGTCTAAATGTCCACTATTTCCCTTAAGGATTACCTATAGGAGAGTTTCCTTTTTACAGTACCTCCCTCACCCTCCTTCACAGCTAGAAACAAAAAAAAGGATGGACATATTTTAAAAATCTCTAGAAGCACTGAAGCGATGATAAAATAATATTTAAGTTTCAAACATGAAAGGAAAATGAGAACCAAGAAATGAAAGCAAGAAAAAAGCCACTTTATCCTTGAGGTCATTTTAGCTTCTTAGAAAATTACAATCTTCTTTTGAACGTGCTTGAGATCTAGAATGACAAGAACCAAAGTCCAGAGCTTGCTGGAGCTGGGAAGTTATGTTCACGATACTCTTTACAATAAACTGAGTGATTAAAGCTACAGCCTGCAGGTAAGCCACAAGCAGGGTTCCCTAATCCAGTTTGGCACTGGGGTGCACACTTATATAGTCCCAGCTACCTGAGAGACTAAAGTGGGAGGATGGCTTGATGATGGGAGTTGGAGGCCAGTCTAGCCAACATAGTGATGTTAGACAGATAGATAAACATTAGTAAACAAAAGTAGGGTTCCAAAATAGTATGTGTCGTCAATTAAAAGCAGACTTCAATGTATAATGATTTGTAATCATTTGTTAGGTCTCAGATCAAAAGTGATCCCACAAAGCACAATGCTATTTTAAGGTTATACACTACACACAGCCTTTTGGTTATCTGGCCACTTGGCTGTCTATTTCCACCACAAACCGTGCAGCATTCCTGTATGGCATGGCCTACATCCAGAGATATCAGAAAAGGAACTATTTTCTAGTTGATTTCAGGCTGAGACCTGATCTAGACTCTTATATAATTAAGGCCTCTGAGGGAACACCAGAGAAAGAAACAAGGAAGACATTTTCAAGATGTCAACATTCCAAAGTAACCTCTCAGAGAAATGTCAGTAAACACTGTGATCTTTATATTTGCCTGTATTTCAGGAATCCAAACTCACTCAGGGTAAAGGAGAAGGATAAGAAAGATAGGAGACACTCCAGGGAGCCAGAAAATATGTTTAATTGAAGTCCAGAAGGAGAGGGGAGAGACAATGGGAAAGGTAATATTTGAAGATATAATGGATGAGAAGTATTTAGAACTGATAAAAGATACCAGTCTGTAGATTAAAGGTCACTCAATCTCAATCTAGGTAAATTTTTAAAAAATCCTGTCTTAGACCAAGGTAGTGAAATGACAAAACAAAACAAAACAAAACAAAGAAACAAAAAAACCCAACAACAATAACAACAAAAAAACAATGTCTTGAAAGCAGGTACAAAAGAAAAAAAAAGACATAATCTTTAAAGAATGGGGGTTGGGTAGGTAAAGGTTAGGTGGCTCCACTGGTAGCTGTATAAGACATGAATGAAAGAAATAAATCATATCTTTCTAAAAAAATCACATTTTTCTAATTTTTGCAGAAAATCTTGAGTCCATTACAAGAGTTCTTATAACATCTCCTTTTGTGAAAATTCTACTGATGTTTGTACCAGAGGTTTGGGCAGTAGGGTTAGATAAGAGGGAAAAGTTAAAGTATAATGAATGGAAAGGAAGGAACAAAGTATAAGTAGAGGATACAACTTTGTACTTTTCTGTATCCAAATTTCACGCTTAATAGTTTCACAAAGATCCCTATTTTTGCTTGCATACCGTTTCCACTGCACTCTTATCTTAGTGATATTATTATATTTTTTTCTTTTTTTGAGACAAGGTCTTGCTTTGTAGTTCAGGCTGGCCTTGAGCTCACTGTGTAGCTCAGGCAAAAGTCGTACTCAGCAGTCCTCCTGCCTCTGTCTCCTGAGTGCTGGTATTACAAGGATAAGCCACCAAGCCCAGCCTTAGTGATTTTATCTGAGCTTCCTGATTCTGTGAGAAAATTAAGGCTCAGAGAAATTGAATCCGGAAGCTGTGAGACTGCACCAAAATTGAGGTCAGTATACTGACTCTTTAAGGACATTTCAGTTCTCAAGTGTTTTCCTGTGGCATCCATTTTAATGACAATTGTCCATAAATTAATTCACTTATTCAGGAGCATAATTTACATGATGTGGTCTGCTATTGGTCATAAAGTGACATCAAACTATGCCTGACCTTGGCATTAGATAAGAGGAAGAGATTAAGACTTAACCAACCCAGTTTATCAAAAGAGCATCTGTGCCGGAGATTTAGCTCAGTGCTTCCTGCGCTAGCTAGCCTCGCAAGCGCAAGGTTCTGAGTTCGATCCCCAGTAACCACATACAATGTTGGGTGTGGTGACTCACGCCCACCAGCCATCAATACCACATACCACCGTGCCGGGCGTGCTGGCTCACTCCTGTAATCCCAGCACTTGGGAGGCAGAGACAGGAAGATTGCTGAGTTTGAGGCTTGTCTGGGGTACATAGTGAGCTCAGGGCCAGCCTGAACTACAAAGCGAGACCCTGTCTCAAAAAAAAAAAAAAAAAAGAGCATCTGTTCAAAGTATGTTGGGAACTATCTATAGTGCTAGAGGTATAAGGTGAATTGTGTCCTCGTCACATCTGTATGGTCATGTTACAACTCTGAGTACTTCAGACTGTGATGTATTTGGAGAAAAGATCTTTAAAGAGGTAAAGTTAAACTGAGGTCTTTAGGACAGGTCCTAACCCAGTATCACTGCTGTCCTTTTAAGAGGAAAAAGTTTGGATTCAGAGAAGATCGTGCAAAGACAGAGAAAGGCAGACATCTGCAAACCTGGGAGGGAACCCTGGAACAGATCCTTACCTCCCAGCCTTCAAAAGAAACCCACAGTATGTACACTTTAATCTCCAACTTCAAGATTCTAGGACTGTAAGAAAAATTTCTTCTTAAGGCATCCAGTCTGTGTTACTGTTCTGGCATTTTCAACAAACTATTGTGGGTAGTAACTAAAAGAAAATAAAGGGCTGTTGTTTACTCTTGAACACAAGGCAGGTACAGTGCAATGAAGAGCTTATCTAGCAAAACTTAGCTTTTAAAGCTCTTTACTCACTGTAATATTTTTCAAATATTTCTAATAACATTTTAATATTTTCTATTAATATATTTTAATATTTTTCTATTAATATTTTTTAGATATGTGACAAACATATGCCTGTATACCTGCCCTTTTGCCACTGAAACAATTACTTTTATAACACCACATTGAACCAAGGTTTTGTAGTAATTAAATTATTATGTTAGGGCAGAAAAATTGCTTCTCTGAGGATTTGTTTTATATTAGTAGATCATATAAATTAATTGTGAAATGATCTGACATTTTGAAACATATTATACTTTTTTTTAGAAGAATGTATTGAGCTTGTATGTAGACAGTGATATTTTGAAGAGTTGAGCTGAATATGAATTTCATAATAATTTGAAAAGGCATTACAGATCTGTTGTATATCCTCCTCCCTACCCAGGCTGAATGCACCTGAAACATCTGGTCTTTCATTCATTAAACTCAACATTCCAGTGGAAAATGTTATTGGAATGTGCAAAGATCCAAACGACAAGCCAGGACAGCTGCATCTGAGACTTTTTAAAAAATTTTGAAACCAGAAAACTCATGCAGATAAACAATAGCAACAGACATAAGAGATGAATTAATGAGTTCATTAGAAATAACCCAAAAAGAAAAAGTTGAAATGCAGTTTCTAGTCTTTTGCCTAAAATTAAGAGGTACACTATCAGTCACACCAAATAAGATGGTAGACTTATATAAAACAATTTCTTTAATCATTCTGAATGAGATCATAGATTTATATAAAGTGATCTTACACTGTATTACATGTAAGAAAAAAATTCAGGATATTTTATACTCAATGATTTTTCTAAATAAAAAACTATTTCTGCTTTATCCATCCTCCACACTTTTCCTCTCTCTCAGAAGAAGAAATCAAATTTTGTAATGTTATGTTGTAATTTTTAGGCCCCTTAACCAAAGGCCTGTAGTCATGAAAATGGGTCTGATAGGAAATTTCTGGAGTTTACACGGCTGTTTCCATGTGAAGCACAGCTGAGTCAGAAACTTCTAACTTGCCAACATTTCAAAATAAAAAAAAGGTGAAGATAAGTACTTGGAAAAATTAAAGTATCCATCTCATCAAAAATTTTAATTCAATCCTCCTATATTGAGTAGCAATGAAAACTTTTATAGTTAGCTTAGGTTATATGATATTTTTATTAAAGAAAAACAAAGGAATTTAAGATTAAGCATGTTAAGGAAATAGGTCATATGGTTAGCTATGAAAAAAGTCTGACTTTTGAATAAGCTCATTGTTGATTTGTAGAAATTTTAGGGGCGTTTTTACTCCAAATTGAAATATACTGGACTTTTTTTAGTATGTAGCTTTTATGCTTCTGAATTTACCTGTTTGGATGCTGTAGACAACATAGTTTAATGTAATTTCAGAAATAAACTTAATGGCTAATTCTGCTCTATTAAAACGTTTATGATGTGTATTTTAATCTATTCTTCAAAGCAAGCAAAAATTCTAAAAATGTTTCCTTTAACCTTGCCGCTTTATAGCCAATCCCTTGCTTGGATGTATCAATTATTCATTTAAATACAGTTCTTTTTATTGGGCTTGTTCAATTTTCATGAACTTCTGCTCATGAAAGAGTTTTCTGATATCAGTACTGCAAAAGTTCAGCCTCTGACAGCCAGACTCTGGAAAATGAAGTTAACGTATCTTCATTACAAAACATTTACTGAAACATGTACTTTTTCCTCTGGCACTAGGAATTGAACTCAGGACCTTTGCTTGTTGGGCAGGCATGGCACCACTGAATGCATCCACAGCCCCATGCACTCAATAGAAACATGCTTCTGTCCAGTGAAGTAATCTGCTTAGCATTCTGCAAAATCCAGCTTCCAAATGCTTCTTCCCGAAAGGCTTCTAAGATTACCTATGTGTTTCTCATTTATGTCTTCATTTGTATAATGTGAATGAACACTCTTTGGTATACTACTTCATAACTTGTTTCATGATTGTTTAGTTCTTCTGATCTGTTTTTGTACATACTCTAAGCCTTCAAGGTTAGGCACCATGTTATTTACTGCTGATCTAACCAGACACACAGTCAAGATTAGCACCAATTTGCCTCAAAAGCTAAGGTGATATTCCTAGAGAAGACCTTTATTCACATCTCAGGCAACTGTGGAGCTTTAAAGAGACTCAAGCCCAGGGTTGAACAAGTTTCCCTAGACAATCACGGAAGACCATAAAGCCATAAAATGACTTGGGTGTTTATTTTGAGTGAGATGGAGGAACGGGATTGGGAAAAATCAGTCAATAGGTACCAAACTGCTCTTAGATAGGAGTGAAGATGATAGGGAATGGGAAGAGACAATACAAAAAGTTAAGATGGCTGATGTACATGTGCCAACTCTCCACAATGAGTGTAGTCATTGTGTACTGCAAACATGTACTAATAAAAAAGAAAGTCACTCTTAATAGGAGGAATGTTCTATGCATATGAGAGTGATTAGAAATACGATAATATATTTCAGATTAGCTAGAAGAGATTTTCAGTGTCCTTACTGCAAAGAGCTGACAAGTATTTGAGGTTCTTGGTATGCCAGTTACCCTGATTTGGTTATTATACAATGTGTGCATATATTACAACATAATCACCTGTGCCTGTACATAGGTACAATTAATGTCTGTCAGTTAGGAAATAAAACTTAAGAAAAGCTATTTGTGTGCAGCTTATAAGGAGCCAGTATTAATTAAAATTACTCTTATCACAGCATTATTATAAGATATTCTCTGAATTCTACTATAATTATTGGTTAGTAATTATAAACAAAGTATATTTCAAATTCCTTCAGGATACAATTCCATTGTTTTAAAAATATTCTGACCCCTCCCCCCCATAATCTGGAAATCAAGCTCTCCCCTAGTTTGACTCTCTCTCATGCAGTTTGGGCTGGAGAGATTTTGAGGGATGCAGAGACCTTTTCCTTCTCTGCAGACACTGCCACAGCCCTCTCCCTGTGGTTCTCATCTTGGGGACCTGGGCGGTGAGTAGGGCCAGAGAACAGGGGATGGTAGGGAGGGTGAGACTGTCAGGAGTCTTGTGTTCGAGGGCAGGACCAGCTTTGAGCTGTGCAGAGAGGCTGGTAGAAGTCAGTGTGTCTGTCACTCTGTTCTCTCTCTATTTTTTTGTTTTTTTGAGACAGGGTCTCACTTTGTAGTGCAGGCTGGCCTTGAGGTCACTATGTAGCCTAGGCAAGGCTCAAACTCAGCAATCCTCCTGTCTCTGCCTCCCGAGTACTGGGATTACAGGCGTGAGCCACCATGCCCAGCACTGTGGTATGTGGTACTGATTGCTGGTGGGTGTGAGTCACCACACCCAGCACTGTATGTAGTTACAGGGGATTGAACTCAGGACCTTGTGCTTGCGAGGCAGGCACCAGAACCATTGAGCTAAATCTCCGGCCCTCTGCTCTCTATTTTACACTGAGACGAAAGGAAGGAAGAAGAACATCAACTCTCTAAGAACATCTGCTCTACTAAACAGTGAGACTTGGATGACATCAGAATCACTTCACCAGGTTATCTGCCTTTCGGAGTCTTCAATTGAGAAGAACAGAACTGCTTTACATGATAATTTGAAGATTAATAAGATAATTCATAAAGGAATTTGCACAGTATCAGACACATAGAAAGGACTTTTAAACATTTACTCCTATCATGCTCATTCTCTATTGGTTATGTATTTAAAATTTAACTTGCTTATCCTAGCCATAATTTTATTCTTTGCATAATAATTTTATGATTGAATTTAAACATGTTATGTACTTTTTAGGAGGGCATCAAATCTTTCTTGTAAATACCAGATAGTGAGAAGCTACCTACTGAAGCTATGTTATATTGAGAAAATGGTGAAGATCTTCATATAAATAAGATAGCTAACACATAGATACTGAGGGCTTTTATTTACTAATCTCCTTTAGAAAATGTTCAGTACTAACCTGCCTGTTCCTGAACTTCTCTCTGTAGGAAATAGTATTATCTGGCAGTTTAAGTGTGCACAATGTCTTTATTTTTAACACATGTAAAAAACAAAATGAAGCACAGTACTGCATTGAAAATGAATTCAATTGCAGGCTGTTCTCAAGAGGCCCTGTGCTTTGTCTTCTGGCCTGGAAGTTAATATATGCAGCACAGTTTGTGTTGAAAGAAATGCTATAAAATGAATTTTTAAAAAAGCAGGATTCATTGACTATTTGAAAGCAATCACAATTTCCTACTCTTTAAAAAAATGATTTAGTTGTTTTAAGCAAAGTAGCATATTATCTAGAACAATGGTTTCCAAAGTGAGGTTCTCAGGATTGGAAGTAGACACATCTCCTAAAATCTTAAATGTAAACCCTTGAGCCCTACTGCTGCAAGAGACGAGAATCTAGGGATGCCAGCAATCCATGTTCTAACAAGCTCTCTAGACAATTCCAATGCCTGCCTACATTTGAGAATCACTGATTTAAGCTTTGAAAACAAAGTTGTTTTCCAACCTACCCCAATGTCCATTGCCTGAGGCTATACAGCAACCAGCAAAAGGTATATGGGGTAACATTCTTCCTTATAAGCCTTTCTCACATACTAACGTTTGGAGAAGTCACTCAACATGCTTAGCAACACGTGACCGTAGGTGACAAGATACGTAATTCTGTTCAAACACAAGTTTTAGAGACAGTTCTGCTAGACAGACTTGAAGAGTTAAAAAAAAAAGTTTAAATTTTCCCTTTCACATTTAATAAGAAAGGATTCTTTGTCGTTCCCAGATTTTGTGGTGTTACGGGGTATTAAGTTGAAATATAGAACAATCTAAAAGAAGGAGGTCAATAACTTTGTATCAGGTAGGCACAGTCATGATAAGGGTGAATGTTCTTCTGTAAGAAAGTGCTGGGTAAGCACATAAGAGGCCAGGGTACAGGAACAATTGTGAAATGTGTGAGGGTTCCATGTTTTCTGTCTGCCCTTTTTTTTTTGAATTATAGGCGACAGCTAACATTTCCTGGGGGATTTCTCCATACCTTGTTGAGAAGTTCAATAGATACAGGAACTAATACATTAACTAATTAGCTATACCAGAAGAATGTAAAAATGAGAAACAAGAGGTAGGAGTAAAACAATCCTCACTGGGGCCGGAGATTTAGCTCAGTGGTTCCAGCGCCAGCCTCGCAAGGACAAGGTCCTGAGTTCGATCCCCAGTCACCACAAACAATGCTGGGCATGGTGACTCACGCCCACCAGCAATCAATACCCCATACCACATTGGCGGGTGTGGTGACTCACACCTGTAATCTCAACACTGGGGAGGCAGAGGGAGGAGGATTCCTGAGTTCCAGGCTTGCCTGGGCTACACCATGAGCTCAGGGCCAGCCTGAACTACAAAGCGAGACCCTGTCTCAGAAAAAAAAACAACAACCAAAAAAAACCAATCCTCGCTATAATAAAGAAGAGGGAGGAGGAAGAGGAGGAGGAGGAGGAGGAGAAAGGAAGAAGAAGAAGAAGAAGAAGAAGAAGAAGAAGAAGAAGAAGAAGAAGAAGAGGAAGAAGACCCTCCCTAACATCATGAAATACGAGGTTATGAAGTTAATTCAAACCAGACTGTCAGATCCCCTAAGCATGTGCACATGCCATACATGTCTTTCATCAGTATGTGACAGTGCCTCATCTTCCCCTCTGTGTAACAGTGTCCCAGCTCCAACTTCTGTGTGTCTTCCTGTTCTCTCCGGGTCTTTCCCATTGGGTCAGGTTGTGATCTTAGATGCCCCTAGCTCTGTGGTCCTGGGGAGAGAGGGGAGAAGCCAGTTATAGGAGAATTCACACCACTGAACAGTCAGCATAATCCAGTTTCACAACTTTTGGGGTTATTTGCACTTGAAAGATGAAATTTGAGGAGGTTCTTCAGATGTTAATTTTGGGCAGCCTGTCTAAAAGTATTGCAGGTAAGTAGATAGGGCATCTTAGTGCAAAACTTTCCAGAAACATTTCAAATTATGCTCTTTAGGAAAAGACCTATCCTGCCCATATGTTAGATAGATAGTTCATATGCTTTAGAGTATGTGTTGACATTCATTCCAGCATAATTGTGAGTTTACCCAGAATGAAATTAGGTCCAATTTTTTGTTAGACTTCCTCTTAGTACCAGCTGGATCTGAAGATCATTATCAGAACTAGTTAAAAATCACTTATTGAGGTCCAGAGATTTAGCTCAGTGGTTTCAATGCCTTCCCAGCAAGTGCAAGGTCCCTGGTTCGATCCTTGTTAACCACATACAACAATACCAGGTGTGGTGACACATGCCTGTCAGCAATCAGCACCACATACCACAATGCCGGGCATGGTGGCTCACACCTGTAATCCCAGCAATTGGGAGGCAGAGGCAGGAGGATTGCTGAGTTTAGGGCTTTCCGGGGCTACATAGTGAGTTCAGGGCCAGCCTGAACTCCAAAGCAAGACCCTGTCAAAAAAAAAAAATCACTTATTGAGCACTTCACATGTGCTCTTTGGTAAGTGTTGTCATACAAAAACTGACTTCAAGAAATTTACAGTTTGCTCAGGGTACTAAGAGACAGGATGCTATATAATGTTAGAACTGGGATACAAATATTTATAGGGCATTAAGGAAAAGATAAGAGAGGCACAGACCCCCTTCTCCAGAAAGTTGTAGTGAAACGGATCCTTTGGCTTAGTTTTGAAGAATGGACTCAAGTTAACAAGCAGAGTCTGGCTAATAGCCCTTTGATATGGAAGGGAGAAAAACCATTTTGTGTTGCTACAGTGTGAGCAATATAGTAAGTGGTGGGAGATTCCACAGGGGAGTATGATGTTCTTTTTTGTTTGTCTGGTTTTCTTTTTGGAAATAGGGTTTTGCTATGTATTTCAGACTGGCCTTGAACTCACTATGTATCCAGGCTGGCCTTGAGCTTGTGACAATCCTACATGACAGCCTCCCAAGTGGTGAGATCACAGGCGTGGACAGCCACACCTGGCCCAAAGTATGAGGTTCTTAAACACTACTAGCAAATGCTCAAGAAAAGAAATGACATGATCAATTTGGATTTTAGGTATACAGTCCAGCAAAAGACACTGTATTTGAGGAACCCAAAGTTGGAAGGAACCCTAGGTGGTGAAAGGCTAGTCACAGCACAACTATCGGATGGTTGTAGCTTATGTCCCAAATTCTGAACTAGTCATTCCTTGATTTGGATGGCTTTTATTACATTTAAAAATAAAAAAAAAATCAAAGTAACACAGTTAAACCTGGAGTCCCCTGCTCACCCCTATTCTATTCTAGTCTTGCTCCCAAAGCCCATTACTTCTTTTGAATTGTTTCATCTTTCAGTTATTTCTATACCTCCAAATAGTATTCTTCTGTTCCTATGTTGTGATTTATAGTAGATGTTATTGACTTCAAGCCATATTACATGAAGTTATAAATTACCTCCCCACCTCCTACATTCATGCTACAGTTACCATTTTCATAGTTTCTCTAATCACTTACATAGGTCATGAACTGAAGTCCATGGCTTCTGCTGTACATCCACTTAGCATGAAACACACAGTAGGAACAAACCCTACTGGAAGAAGAGAAGCGACCTGGAGAAGGCTCTACTTAGAGAGCCGCTCACACTGTCACCCTCACACCTATTCATTAGGGAAGGTTATATTATTTAATAAATGTTAAAACTGCCCTTTTTAGTTATTTGTTAATCCTTAATTTTTTAAGGGCAAAATAAAATCTTTACCAAATGTCTTTCTTTTCTTTGTCCTTCTCCCTTTCTCCCTGTCTTTCTTTCTTCTTTTCTCTTTAACTGAGCTCTTAAATTGTCACAATCAGTTGTAATTTGTCATGATCCAGCAGTTAAGAATGCTTTTTCTATGTTGTAGTCTGGCTTTAGGTGGGTGGGGAAATGACTTTTTTTCTTGGTCTGTATGTGATAAGGGATCCTGCTCTCAAAATGAGTGCCAAGCAGTATGTCTTGAGTGTGTGACTAATTCACATGAGTCAATCATAGTTTGTAGGTTTGTTGTGAAAAAAAAAACCCCAGTAAATTCCTGTTGAATTCATATGTGCTATGATTATTACCCTAAAATATGATTTGACATTTTAGTGCATACTGCTTTTATTTTCCTTCAATTATTTCTTACTACATTCTTTTAATTTCTAATTTAATTCTATTACAGTCAGGAAATATGCTTTAATAACTTACATTCTTTAAATATTTTGAAATTTTAAAAATATGGTTCAGATCATAATCTAACTTGATAAATGCTCCATAGATACTTTAAAAGACTACATTGTTGTTGTAGAGAATTTTTTACAAATGTCAATTTGCTCACATTCCCATGTGTTTGTGAATTATACAGACAGATATAGTTCTGCTTTAGGCTTTTATATTCATACTAATTTTCTATTTGTTTGATCAATTTTTGAGAGGGGTTATTAAATTCATCAGCTATGACTATGGATTTGTGAATTTTTCCTTAGATTTCTGTCAGGTTTTGCTTCCTATATTTTGAAAATTGTTATGGATGCATAAACATTAAGGATTATTATTCTGGTGAATTGAGGACTTCATGTGAAGTCTCTTTTTAAACTTTTAAAAAATTTATGTTTTTATTTTTTTTAGTTTATTTGTTTTTTTAAATTGATTTTTTTGAGATAGGGTCTTGCTTTGTAGTTCAAGCTGGCCCTGAGCTCACTATGTAGTCCAGCCAAACCTCAAATTCAGCGATCCTCCTGCCTCTGCCTCCCAAGTGTTGGGATTATGGGTGTGAGCCAACATGCCCAGCTAAATTGAATTCTTTATTGGTACTTTTTATATACAGCTCACAATCACACTCAAGATTGGGAAATTTGTGCCAGTATATGACACGAGTTAATTCTCATTTTTACCCATATCTTTACCCGCCCTATAACCCCCCCAACTCCCTATATACATATGCTTTCTTTTTAAATCATATTTATTCTTCCCCTCATTACTTTCCCCTACCACTTTCCCTCTGAATATTTCCTATTTCACAAAATCTATCATACATTCTAGAACTCATTTATATCTACCAGTTCTCATACCAGAGAAAAAATATGGTATTTACATATCTGTGACCTATTTGTTTTACTTCTTAGTGTGTCCTCGAGCTGTGTCCATTTGAGTATAAATGACTCAAACTTGTCATTCTTTATGGCAGAGTAGTACTCTATTTTAGAAAAAACCCACATCTTCTTAGTCCATTTTCCAGTTGATGGGCATTTGGATTGTATCCAAGACTGAGCTATCGCAAACTGAGCTGCTATGAACATGGGTGCACAATTTTTTTTAGTTTTTTGAGACAAGGTCTCATTCTGTAGTTTGGGTTGCCCCTGAAGTCACTAGGTATCCCAGGCTGGCTTTTAACTCACAGCAATCTTCCTGCCTCTGCCTCCCGAGTGCTGGGACTACCGGTGTGAGGCACCATGCCTGGCAATATCTTTTTTTTACATCCATGGTAAAATTCTTTTCTCTAAAATCTAATTAGATTAGGTATCACTATAGTTTCTCCAGCTTTATTTTGATTAGTGTCAGCATGGTGTTATTTCCCATTCTCTTACTTTTTGCCTCTCTATATAGTATATTTCTTATGGAAACATATAAATGGGTATTGCTTCTTTTGTTTGTTTGTACTGGGAATTGAATTTAGGGCCTTGCACTTGCCAGGAGGCTCTTTGCCTTTAAGCTACATTCCTAGCTCCTGGGCATTGCTTTTTTATGAGAAGATGTCTTGCTTTAAAAAAAATACAATCTGATAATCTTTTCTTTGTAATTAGGATATTAGGTCTTACCTGTACTTAATATGGTGACTAGTAAGATTAAGTTTAAATTTCCATACTATTTGTTTTATATTTCTCTCATTTGTTCTTTGTTTTCATGTCTTAGATTTTTGACTTTCTGTGAATTAAACAAATATTTTTACTATTTCATTTTAATTTCTGATGTTGGTTTATTAGTTGTAACTGATTTTTAAGTGATTGCTTAGGGCATAGTGTATATTTCTTTAACTTAACCACAGTTTACCATCAGTTTGAACCATGGCTGGAGTGGCCTTAGAGTGTTTCTTGGGAAAGTAGGGAGCATAATCCACAGTGGCCCTGGAGAGTAATCCTGTGCAGAGTGACCAGGCCATTTTCCCAAAAGCATTATGCCCTAGAATAATGTGTGTGTGTGTGTGTGTGTGTGTGTGTATTGCCAGGGATTGAGCCCAGGGCCTTGCTTATTCTAAATGCTGTACATATTCTACTACTGAGCTACACCTGCAGCACCTGCTTTTCTGTTTTTAACTATGCAGTTCACCTACAGATACTGTCCTTGTCCCTGAACTCAATTGTATATAATGAAAAGTAACCAAACACAGCCTGAATGCTTTGAAATTTTATATCAAAATTTTAATAATTCTTAAATTCAGCTTTCCATTAAAGCTGAATGAACATATGCAGCTAAGTTGTTGGATACTTTGGTCTAAGTTTCAGTTTCCAACAGGATCCTCATTTCCACCTGATACTAGTTTCCCATTCTCCTCATCTTCTAAGTCCTCTCATCCATAATGTTCTGTTTATATCTTTTTAGGTTTTTTTCTAGACTACTCTTTCACACTTTTCCAATATTTATTTTTACCCAGTTCCAAATTATGTCTGCATTTCAGGTATAGTTATAGTTACTCCTCAGTATCAGTTTTCCTCTTTCAGTCCATTTTCTGTTTCTGAAACAAAATACTAGCTTCTGGGAACTTTATAAAGAAGAGCGACTTAGTTCACAGATGTGGAGGCTGAAAGTCTGAGGTTAGGTAGCTCTATCTTTTCAGTGTCTGAAGAAGGTCTCTGGGCTGCATAACAACACGACAGAAGAGTGGAAAGGAAAACAGTTGCAAGCAGAAGGGGCCGAGTACAGAGGATAATTTTGCTTTATAGCAATCCAGTCTCAAGAGAACTACATGAATCTGCTGAGAAGATGGCTCCCTATGACCTAACCACCCTCCACTAAGTTCCACCTCTGTCTCCCACACTGAGGACCCAGATTCTACCACATGAACCTTTGGTGGACACTAGAATCATATGCAATATGTAGCACACCAGTTTCTTAATTTTGCGGAAAATGGCACGTAGTTAGTCAAGAACTCCTGGTGTATAGTAGTATATATGAGAAGATACAAATAACACAGAAAGGTCAAGTGAGATGAGTGTCTGGTAAATTTGGCAATCAGGGTGTAGAAGACCTTAATAAGAAAAGTTGAAGTGGAGGGAGATGGGCAGCAGACTGATCACTGTAGTTTGAGAAGTGAGCAAAAAAATCCCAGCACAGAGAGCCTGAGGCTGAATTACAAATTTGAGCCCAGCTTGGACAATTTAATGACTTGGGCAAGACACAGTTGAAATTAAGAGTACAAAAAAGAGATGTAGCTTAATACAAAGGTTTTTGACTTTAGTCATGTGCACGCACATGCACACATACACAGAAACTCATGCATACACACACTCACACTTACTCTTTTGTGAAGAAATTGGAAACAAAGAAGAGACTTTGTTTTGAATTTGCCTCTGAAAGGAATGATTAAGGTCTGCTGTAGCAAGGAAAGGAGACAAGGTTCAGGTGAACTTTTCTTTTATTTTTTCTTCCATACCTTCATTTTTCCAGCTATTGGTTAAGATAGGCAAGTTTGTTTTTAAGATACAG
>PVIC010032351.1:0-20752 GCA_004025085.1 Thryonomys swinderianus
TGAGAGATTGCTTTGCTGCAAGAGCATAGCAATCCCAACACTGATCATGGTGTTTGTCTCACCCGATGTTATACGAAATTCTAAGCTCTGGATCTTATGAAACAGGAAAGATCTTTTAGTTCAGTTCAGTTTGCACTGCAGAACTGGGTTCACTTATTTTTTCCATAGCTGAATCTCTAGCCTCCCTGCTGTTGCTGAAAGGGAAAGGGAGAAACTTCACATCTTCCTAATTAGAAAGAAAGCCATATCTTTGTGAGTAGCTTTTTTCAGGGAATATTCTCACTGGGGTGAAGGCTCAGGATTTCAAGGGCGCTCCCTGCTTTCCTACCCAAAGAAACACAGAGAAACGGCCATGACGACCCAATGCTGGTGTCCATAGGTGCAGTCTATGGTTCATGACGCTTAGAGTCTGCCCTCTGGACACAATGAGGAATCACTAGGACCCTCCTCACACTCTAGTCCCTCTGCATTCTGCAGGTTCTCTGTCTGAAATTCATTTTGCTCCAGCTCGTGTGGCTTCAGTTTCTACTAAGGGCTCCTCTCATTGCGTCCTTGGATCCTCTTGCTGGATCCATGGATTTGCCCTTCTTGAAACCTTCCATATTCCCCACAGGAAGCTTATGAACACTCTCAGACTCTGCCTTCCTTCCTTTCAAAGTTTGTTTCTAGGTTCTCTGCCTAAACCACTCTGTCTCCCTTTCTAATCTTCTCTAGCCATCCCATGTGGGTGCCTGGGCACTTGACAAAACAGTCCCCTCCAGAAGACCTCCTCCTAGTCCATCAGGGGCCACTGTCTCCCTCTGATCCTTCCAGACCTCAGTTCAGGGCTATGGGTAAAGTGAACATCTTCCTCTCTTCCAGCCCTTGGGTTTTCCATTATCAACCAAAAGAATTGGTGTTTCCCTTTCTGATTAAGGGAAACTCACCACCCTGCCTTATCCTCCCTCTTCCCTTCCCTGGCTATATGTGTAGCTTTTCTTTTTTTTTTTTTTTTTCTCCTGGCACATAAAGTCTCAATCTCATCTTCACAGAGGATAGGACATAGTGGAATCATCTTCCTTACCAGAGAAAGGGAAATGCATCAAGAAATATTTTTAAGATATTGTTTCACTTACAACATGCTGGCTCTTTCATTATGAGGACAGGTAAGGCCAGAAGCACTTGTTTATTTTGCAACCTGAAAAAAACAGAGGTTTGAAGAGGTTAAGGGACATGCCAAGGTCACAGACCTTGTGAGGGACATAGCCAGGAAGAGCATGTGAGTGCCTTGACTATGGGTAGCACATTGCTTTTGTGACCCTGGGCCTCCTCCCTTGTGAGGATGCCCTTTAGCTCCACAAAACTGTGAATTCAGCCATGGGGCACCCGTCAGCTGCACCAATCTGCTCCCTTGTCTCTTAAAGTGATTATAAAGTAGAAACCATGAAATCCACAGCTGCAGGAACAGCAGGAATTCTGTCTCAAATAGGCACAAATCCTGGAAGCCAGTAGTTAATGCTGAAGTCACTGCGAGCTTCATTTAATCTTTTTTTTTTTTTAAGATTGCCAGCTATGAATGTCTAGGAGGCGACCAATGATCCATTGTGAGCCCTAAATAATGTGTAAGTCAGACCTCTCTATTAATGGCAAAGTGATGTCAAAATCACTCAACCTAACAACACATGTGAAAAAGACAAATCAGTTATGCCTGGGCCCCTCCACCATAGTTCGAGGATGTAGCACATAGAGATTGGAGTAGGTACAAACATCCATATTTAATGGAATGCAGGTGGAATGAAAACTGGAATAATCATTGAGGAGTCTTTTGGACTGTATGCCTCTCCTTTCTGAAAAATCTGCACAACCAGAAATCCACAAGATGTCTGACCGAAGCAGGAGGCCACTCCTCACCCACTGATCCTCCTCATCCACTTATGAAAAAATAGGATTCCCATTGTTTACATTGAGACCTTTACCTGACAAGAAAAGGTGGAATGCCCCCAGTCCACTGCCTCCTCCAAATTTCTACTGCTCCTACCTGGACTTCCATGAAAGCTGCTAGGCCATCCTCGCAGATACCACTCTACACTTCTCACCCTGTCTCCAAGGACAAGACAGATCATGACACGCCTTTCTGCCCGAGCCACTGTATCTAAGAATAAAGTTCCACCCTTGTACCCTGACTGATGGAGCATACACGTTGTGGCCACTACTTTCTTCTCTAACTTCATCTCATATCTTTGCCTAATTTTCCCTAATCTACAGCCTGTCTTGACTTCCTTGATCTCACTGGTACAGGTCAAGATGTTCTCGCCTCTGTGCTTTTGCTCAACTTCTGCCTGAATACCCTTCTTCTGACTTTGCCATCATTCAAGTCTAATCTTAATTGCCACCTCCCCAAGGAAGACTTTCTTAACCAATTATTCTTTATTCTTTTACTGTTTTGTTTCTCACACCATACCTTTTTATTTTTAATTTACTTATTTACTTTATTGTTACCCAACTCACACAACTGCAATGGAAAGTTCCAGAAAATAGAAGCTTTGTCTTATTCACAGCTGAAACTACAGAATGCCAAGTGCTGCTTTGTTCACACCTGATATCCCTGTGCATGTCTTCTTTTCTGCCTCGCTTATGGTTTCCTTTGTCAGTTGGATAGTGCTATACTTTTTATCTTGAATGTCCTCCAAAGGCCATGTAGTAAAAGCTTGATCTCTAACCTATACTACTGGGAGGCACTGGAACCTTTAAGAATTCAAGCCAACTGGCTGGTTTTAAGTCATTGGGAGTGTGCCCTTGAAGGGTCTTCAGACCCTTCCTGTCTTTCTCTGTGCTTCATAGCCACCATAAGATGAGCAGCCCTACACTACCATGTACTTCTCACTCCTTGCCGTAATATGCTGCCTCACAACAGGTCCACACCAATAAGGCCCAGTGGCGATTGACTGTACCTCTGAAACCATGAGCCAAAGTAAATCTTCCAATCTTTTTTTTTTTTTTAACTTCCAATTGGTTTTGTTTTGTTTTGTTTCTGTTCATTTGTTTTTTACTGTGACACAAAGCTAACATAGCCAATTACTATCTGCTTGTGTTTTAGGAAGATTGCTTTGGCTTTGCTAAGAAGGATGTACTAGAGGAGAGAGAAAAAAAAGAAAGAAATAGAAATAATCTAGGAGTAATACTGGCCTTGAGAAAGATATCCTGTTATCCAGAACTAGGGGAGACCAGTAATTTCCTATGGCTATCATAACAAATTACCATGAACTTGGTAGCTTTAAACATAACAAATTACCATGAACTTGGTAGCTTTAAACAACATGAAGGCTTTAAAAAACCTTCATGGTCCTAGACAGTAGAAGTCCAAATTCAGATGTATGCAGGACAGGGTTTCCTCTAAAGCCTCTGTGGAGGACTCTTCATTACCTTTTCTAGACCTAGGGTCCCCAAATAATTCTTCGACTTGTGGCAAACATTGCAGTGTCTCTATACCTCCTCCCATTCCCATCTTCTCTATGTTGTCTCTATCTTCATGTGGCATATTCTCCTTCTCATGAGGACATCATTCATGTTAAATTAAGGCCCGCCATAATGACTTCAGTTTGATTACATTGGCAAAGATCTCATTTCAAAGTAAGTCCAGGTTTGTAGATACCGAGGGTTTGGACTTCCATGTGTCTTTGGTGGAGATATAATTTTATCCATCCAATAGAATGAGTAGAAAGGAGGAGGAAATTTCAGAGTGGAACATAGACAGATTCAACAGGTCTCAGAAGTTAAACAGATACAAAATTTTGCAGGAAGAAAGGAGGGTTACCTAAAAGGGTTCCTACCTTGTTTGGGGGATGTGCACTCAAGCAGAGGTTGAAACCATTCATTAAAATATCAGATGCATCCTACAAAGCGTGTTCTTTTCCACAAATACTTTATGTATCTCCCAAAGCAATCATAGCTGCCCAAAGGCTCCCCTAAAGAGAAAGAAATGGCAAAGCAGGGAACTTCTTGAGTAATAAAACAAGAGGGAACTTAAGCTTCCTCAAAATTCTGACCGGAAGTTAGAGTGAAAATCAAGTTACTGAATTAAACTAATTTCTTAAAAGCTAGAGCCACAGGCACAACCTGAGTTTCCCTCAGAGGAAAAGGAAGGGAGCCTGTTTTCCCTGCCCAATCTATCGACCCTCCACTCCTGGAGCCAGGTTGAAATAAATATGTCTTGTTTGGCTGGAAACCATAGAAAAGGGAAGTACACTCAGGTTGCAGAGCTCATTTTAGAGCAGCCCGGGCATATAGAGGAAAGCAGCTCCACAGGACTAACCCCCTCTTTGCTGGCACTCACACTCCAAGCTCTTGTTCTGACATGGTTCATCCGGTTCCTACTGCAGAGCCCCTTTGATATCCAGATCAAGTGCAGCCCACTTTCCTGTGGGCACCAGTGCCTTTTAAAATGTCCACCTGGAGGCCCCGGTTTTCCTCTGTATCCTCCTATCCTTTGAAACAAAATCACTGGGAGGTGGACAGAGTGGGTGCTCTCCATGAAAAGGTCAGTTGAATTTGTAGGTACCAGTTAGGGGCGATGACGCAGAATTTCAGCAGTGGTCTGAGAAGAAGCTTGGGTGGCGCAGAATGAAATTGACCCTCCTTCCATGTAGACTCCAGTTCATCCTTGGAAGACCTCAGTTGTTTATTGGGGCTGGGGCCCTGTCAAGGTCAAAGCCAAAAAGGGTGTGACCTCCCACATGCTGCAGCTCGTTGACAGACAGGCTGACTGGTGCCCTGGTTGTGTGTTCGTTCTGAGGGTTCTCCTCCCTCTCGCTCTCCTGCCAGTTGGGAAGCTTTGTGTGACCGTGCTATGTGCTGCCTAAGGGGGGAAAGCACCTCTGCTCTTGATCTGACCTAGCTAATTGGCCCCAGGGAAGTGAATTATGTAGAATGCAAAGCCACCTCTGACTCAGGCCACATATATCTCCTAAGTATAGGAGACACAAAGAATGACCACAACCACCATATAAATCTGCTGTGGCTCCCTGACCCCTGAGCAATAATAAATAGTATTCTCACAAGCTGTCCTGAAGATATGAAGACGTTTTGTAAGAACATCTGGCATTCATCGACTCAGGAAAAGGAAGGGGGGGGAAAATCATGAGCCTTGGGACAGAATTTCATTTTCTTTTCATGTTGCCATGTGGGTGAGAGAGCCCTTGCTGTCTCCAAGCAAAAGCAGGATGGGGGTACGTGGGCTCCCTTTCAAGTTTTAAAGGAGACATAAAAATGCACATGCATTTGTGTAAAGAAGTTCACTGGCAGGGAGGCATTTTTTTGGAGGGGGCTGGGAATGTCCGGTTATTGTAACTTGCTGTCAGTAGGTCCTCTTTCCTCCTGGTCTCGTGAAGTTTTCTCTGTGCTGCCCTCAGGGAGGACGAGCGTCACAGAGAATGGGTCCCGTGCGTTGGTTCAGAGACGCCAGGCTGCACCAGCTGGAGCTGGGTATGAGCCTACCTCACTAGTTCACCTGCTTGCGCTTGCTCATTCTTTCTCTTTCCTTTTTCACTCTCTCATCGCTCTGATACCGAAAACCCCAGATTCCCTTGGGAATGTAGTGAACGTTCCCCCTGAAGCGTGGATTTTCCACTTTGCCAGGCAGCGATGCGCACAAGTTGGCCTTTACTAGTACAAAAGTTGGCTGTTCTTTGATCCTTGAGTTTAAATCAGAATAGGTCTTAGGTAGCCAAAGTGGCTTAAAATGTTAGCAAACAGTGGGATCCTTTTTAATTTTTAAAGGGAACTCTAATTCTACCCTTTATGACTCACTTAATTATCCTGGGCCCCCAAACAGCTGTCTATTGATTCCAATTAACATGATTGACATCTCCTCTGGAAGGTAAAAGCTAATCAACTGCAGGATCCCCACTGAGAATTCATTTCCTTCTTGAAGTCACTCCTGGGCAGGAGGAAACTTAAATAGAGAATTGAGATTCAGCACCCAGAGCTCTGCTTTACTTTTTATATACAGCCCCACAGTGTCTTATAGAATGAGGAAAACAAGAAGCCTAGAATTTTTTTTTTTAAATGGCAGTTTATTTTTGAACCAAACTAGAGTTAATTCAGTTGGCTTCCTTTCTATATTTTATAAATCTAAGTTGATCCCTTGAATGTTTGGTTTCCTTTCCCTTTCTGGTCCTGAAAGGACCCACCAAGAACACTTTTTATTACTTCTGACAGCAAGTTTAGAAGTTGACATGAACTTTCTAACACAGCCAACTTTGTTTTTGTCTTTGTTTTTTCTTTCCTTTGAAATGATTTAGGTGCAGATCTTGATAGTTTACTAGGGATAGCTTCAGACAGAACAAAAGTGAGTAAGATACAAGTTATGTCCAGCTGACAAACCAGGCTTCTTGAAAGCTGCAGGGTTTTGGGCTGATGCTGAATCTAAGTGTAAAATGTAAAAGAAACAAAGCCGAAAAACGTGTTCAACCCGTATCTGTGCCTAGTGTGTGCCAGGTATGTGGAAACTTAAGAAGCAGAGGATGTGATCTGAATGTGACTACTCTGAAAATTTCTTTTTGTGTATACCTCCTAGGCAGATAGGAAATCTAGTGTTGTAATTGCCAGCAAGCTCAATACAAACAGTGTTTGTGGTTGCTAAAATATAAAGAACTGTTGTAAGGTGCATGGTACCTAGTTCAAAGAGGGCGGAGGTTAGGAACAGCCTAACATTGACTAGCATTTTATTTGACTATGAATTCCATAAAGACAGACATTGTATTGGTCTTCTGAGTCACTACATTCCCATAGCCTCATACAGTGGTTGGCATATCATGGATATTGAATAAATGTTTGTTCAGTGAACCAGTTCTCTGAGCACAGACAAGTAATGACAAAGCAACGTGAGGCAACTTTGAGCTTGGTAGCTGGTCAGAGAGCAAAACTATGGGTGGGTGGACAGATAGATGGACAGGTGAATAGTTTGGATTGGTTAAAAGAAACTAAGTAAGAGTAAATGAAATGAGATTTTTCTTTTGGGCAAATAACATGATAATAGACATTGAGAAGAAAACACTCAATATTCACTCTTAAGAAACAGCTCATGTGCTTTGGGTATTTATGCATACAGGAACATAGCATTGTGTTGCTATTTCATGCTTCTCTTCTAGGTAAGTTTGGGCAGCTAGTGAGAAAAGCAGTCAGAGTGCCCTTGACATAGAGCAGTATTGTTCTGAATGCAGGTTCTCTCTGATATGTGTATGCCTCTCTTCTCACTGTAAACTCCCCACCACCACCCCTCTCCTTTATCTCTCTTTGTGGATACATCTCATTTACTTGAAGGAGAAAGAAAAGAAAGAAACCAATGGATCAGCTGTACCAGAAAACCAAAGTCCAAGTCTAACATCATAAGACCAGCGCCTCCCTGGTGAAGATGAAACACTTGTGGCTTCATTTCTTGGTCAAAATAGAGCCAGCAACAACAAATAAAAACAATACCACAAACCTGCCCTGGGAACTATGCAACACTTTTATTGTATTTCTCTTTTAGCCTTTTCCAAATTTAGGTTTATGTCTAACAGATTAAAGTGCCTGTCATTTGTCAACCCCAAATGCCAGTTTATATTCGTTACTATCACTTCTCAGCACTATAATAAATCTTCTGACAGAACCTTCCCAAAATCCTACAGGGAGCCTGGAGCCCCAGAGTGGGAGAAAGCAACTAGAGGAATTAAGATGCTGCCACTTGAAAAACTACAGTGTTCTCTGAACTTTGGATTATCATTTCCTGTTCTCCACTTCTATTGGCAACTATTTTCTGTATCATTTTACCCTGAGGTAAGGGGTAAGGCAGGAAATCTGTTAAGAACTTAAGAGAACAAAAATAATTGATATAATGTTTGATTCTAATGAACATGTAGATTAATTTCTGTCTACTTGCTGTGGTCATCTTATGGCCTATAAAATCTCTAAGTGCTTTTATTTTGGGAAAAGTCCCATCTGTCACCATATCAAACTTAGTAAATTATACACCAGATGCAATACATTTACAGAAGATTTTAATTTTCATGGTTTTGTTGGGGATCAAACTCTGGACCTTGCACTTGCCAGGTAGATGACTGAACTACATCCCCAGTTTCTGGGTTTCATATACTTCTGACTTTCTAAATTTTATGTTCAAAGGGCAGTATGTTTTTCCCTATCTCAAACATTTTTATATGTCTTCCAGTTCATGGGACAGAAATTTTGATTAACATCAGAAATGGCCCCACCTTTCATGGCAATTCCAGTGGCCCTTGTGGACTGTGGGTTTTCCTGAGAAAATTGTTCTCTCTCTTCAGTCAACAGGAGGATTTACAACCATTCACGAAGTTTCCAATGCCATGCTGGTTGTGGTGTCACTCAACATCTAAGGGGCCCCCAAGCTCTGTCCTATTTTTTGCCTAACTTAATCTGATGCTCCATGAATATAGTAGGGAATTTTCCAAGCAACTGAGCTAATGGGGCAAGGGAGCAGGATCAAACCGATTCCTTCCAGAACAATCTCATGCACCTCCAAAGATGAGACAGAGACAGCATTTATAACAATTTAATATGCTTATTCTTATCTGAGAATGGATCTTGAATTGGCATTACTGTAGTAGGACTCACCTCTAATATCGCTTTTTATATTCAAAGATAAAAGTCTGAACCACTTGCAGTTCTTGGCAGTAACCCTGGAAGAAGGCTATAGGCAAACTGAATAACTACTGCATGAACAGCCCCGGGCAATGGCGATGCTTATGTTCTAGTTTAAAAAAATCACTCTACTTATCTTACTGTCACACCTGAGCTTTCACCCACACTAGATTAACAGTTCACCAGGGCAGAGATTGTCTTACAGTTCAAGGAGCTCTGTTGAGTCAAAAATAAAATAAGGGAAATTAGCTTGTGTCAAATGTTTATAACATACCTCATTCATGATAAGAACATTTGACACCTTATCCCCCTGGTTAAATATTAAAGCAACCCTGTAGTAAGGATGGAGACCTGAATATTGGAGAGGTTTGGGAAGCCATTGAGCACCACCCATGGGCAGAAAATATTCAACTTTTCATGTCTGTATCTGCATATGTGCTTTGACTCTCTTCAGGTTTTCTTATCTGGCTCATTTCCAATCCAGGGACATCAGAAAAAAAAATGAACGAAATTTAGAGGCAAGAGATGGATCTTCAGAGCACTGGTATAAACTGTTTGAACACACTCTCTTTCATTTGATTTGTTTTTTTCATTCCCCCTCCCCTCCTTCCATAGACATTTACTAGGCATCATGCATGGGTGCTGTGAGGTTAAAAATTATTGTCGCCTGGTCCCTTCTCTCAATTCTGCATCACCTAGAAAAGGGTGTGGCAGTGCCTCTGCAGCACAGTACACTAAGTGTCATCATAGAACCATAGCCTGGTTCCTGGAGCACAGGGGAGAGAGCAGCCTGGAAAGTGGAGGGTGGCTAGAATCCCAGCAAAAAATGGAGACAGCATTGTGTCCGGAAGTCCCCAGATGAGGGCACACAAATATTCAGGAACTAACACTATGACGAGAGGATTTGTCAGCCCAGCTGGACTGAGAGAGTCATCATGAGAGATGATGGACCTAAAGCTAATGGAAAGGTAGAATCATGCTAGGAAGATCTTTGGGGGTGCAGAAAGTAGAGACCCCAAGAAAGACTGGAATAAGGGCCCGTGTTCAGGCGGTGGTTCTTAGAGATGGGGTATGCATTGGACTCAGAGGACATTTTAATGGTAAAACCAATCAGACCTGGAGACATTTTTGAAGGGGGAGAAAACCATAGGGAAAAATGAATGTGAGATTTTCAGTGGAAGCAACAGGGTAGATACCAGATGTTGTTTACCAAAATTAGATGTGTAAATGCAGGAGGCTGAAGGGGTGGCTTGAGAAGGTTCTCAGGGGAAAGTCTGTGACTGTAATTATGAATAAAGTGGGTGGAAGAGTCTGCAGAACATTCACTTGGGGGAAATATATTTTTTCATCCGTGCATTGTTCTTATCTCTCTAATCCACAAATAGAACCTGAATCCTCCTTTAAAAAGTGAAGCTGCCGGTAAAAATATCAGAAGTAGTGTGTCTTGACTGTGATCTTGGTAGGCCCCCCATGGCAAGAACTCAGAATATAGAGAACAAGCGCTAATTTTGGCAGTCTGGTACAGCTGCGAAGGAGGAGCTTATACCATGAGAGAGGGCCTCGGAGTAGAAGGGTCTTGGGAAGGGTAAAGAAAAGAGGGAGGGTGAGAAATTATCTTCAAGAAGAAATCTCGTTTATTTTGAATTTTATACACATGTGGCTTATAATACTTGCAAGAACTGGGCTCAGCAATGGAGAAAGATAGATAAGAGTTAGCCTTCCTTCACTGGAAGCTGGAGGCTCTGTTGCTTTCTGTGCAAACAGATTCTGGTGTGCAGAAGAATGTGTTTTTGGAGAAAGTGATTTTCAGACCTTTTCGTGGCTTTCTCTGTGCTTTGCGAAAGGTGCGATCTACTTCCCAGCGGTGGTCGGCTCTGAGCAAGATAGCAGATCTGGAGAAAACACAGAAGAGATTGTTGCTTTTCTTGGGTCTTTTTTTTTTTTTTTTTTTTTTTTTTTTTTTTTTTTTTTTTTTTTTTTTTTTTTTTTTTTTTTTTTTTTTTTTTTTTTTTTTTTTTTTTTTACTTACTGCCCCGCTGACTGGTTTTTAAAACAAGGTTGAAGGGAGCCAGTATCTTCTACAGACTATCTGATTCTGGGAGCCTCATCTGCCTCCTTGTATTAACTTAAGAATGCTTCGTTTCTGCAAAAATAGTACTGTGATCTTTGCTTTCCTGCACACATCTTTCATCTGATGCTCACAATGTGCTGTACAGATGTTCCCTGGCCAGACCCTGGCGCCCCCTAATTTGCTTGGTGATCCCTGGGTTGTTATAGTTACTCTGTGCAATACCACCCCTTACCTGTAATTAAACATGCAGCACAGGTACCTGGAGGTTTGGAGCTGGGATCGTCCTCCATATGCTGCCAACTTCTTTGCCTTTGCCCTTGTCCACCAAACCATTCTCATTTTCCTGCTTCTCCTTTCAAGCCATATAATACCTACTCAGCAAATCATAAATTTAATCATTAATTCAATGTTTCTACTGAGTGGCTCACTAAGCCTTGTGTTTGTTATATCTCTGGGAATGCAGCGGTGAGCAAAACACCTCATTCACGACCCCCAGGAGCTTGGCAAGGAGAGTTGTTGAAATGAATGAAAAGTGAATATAAAATTTTGATACTGTGGATGTGAAGATGGGGGCAGGCACACCGTGCTGTGGGAACAGAGAGGTCCCTGACTCCGATTCCACAGCAAATGTATCCTATAGAAGTAAGAGCTCACCAGGGTCTGGCTCCTGGGACTACCATTGACAAGCTGTGTTTGGAAATGTCACTCCATATGTCTGGGCCTTTAAAACATAACAAATTTAAAACTTAGTAAAACACGTAGTAAATGTTCAATAAGCACATGTTCATTCAGTGCATTCCTACTGAGCTCCTACTAATGCCCTGGAAGGTGCAGTGAGTTGTGCCCAGGTCTTGAAAGATCAGTATTTCTGGAACTACAGTAGTACCTCAATTCACAAATTTAATCCTTTTCACAATTCTGGTTGTAGTATTTATTCTTCAATATATGTACAAGGCTTGCAGTTTGGCTGCAGTCAAAATCATGGATCCAATTTGCAACCAGAATTACGGAAACAGAATTAATGAATTGAGGAACCACTTTAAATTATACTCCGCTTAGCCCCCTTTCTTCTGTGCAGACTATATTTAGAGAAGTTCTCTTGGGCTAAGAGAGGGTCTCTCCTGGAGAAGCAGCCGCTAAGAGGCCTTTTCCAGGGCTGAAGGAAACCCCAGGCACTGAGGCAGGAGCACATGAAGCTGTGCAGTTAGGACTCTGGTCCCACCCACACCTCCAGCCTCGAGCCCCCTGAACCCCATGTCCAACTAAGAACTACTACAGAGCAAGGGGAAGACCAAACTGAAAACCTACCTGAAACCTCAGCCTATTCCCCATCTCTGGGGCTCCCCAGAAACCTGTGAGTCACGCAGGAGTCTTTTCTCTTCCACGTTAGACACAGGGCTGCTTCTCCAGAGAGAAGTTGTGTAGTGGGAAGTAGGTGTGGATGGTCCTTCACAGCAAGAAGCAGTGAACCCCTCAGGGTTCAGAGCACAGTCTGGGTCCCCTGGCCCTATGAAACTGCACAATGGGAAAACCAACCTGTTTGGGACTACCCTTTTTCCAGCAAGCCCTCTGCCCTTTGCCCTTTTTCCTGAGATATAATTAAGGTAACATTAAATTCACCATGTGAAAATGCAAAATTCAATACATTTTTAGTATATGTGATGTATTGTAAGACTAGCACCACTCATTCCAGAGCATTTCTACTACCCCAAAAAGAAACCTGCTACCCATTAATAATCTGTGCCCATACCTCCACCTCTGGCAACCACTAATCTACTTTTTTGCTGGCAGGATTTGCCTGTTCTGGGCCTTTCATATGAATGGCATCATACAATTGAGAGCCTTTTGCGTCTGACTGCTTTCACTTAATGGAAGTAGAAAGTTTTCAGGGCTCATTTGTCCTGTGGCATGTGTCAGTACTTCATTCCTTTGTGTGCCATTGTATGTACCATATTCCTTGGTTGACTTGGGTTATTTCTCTCCTTTTGGCCACTATGAACAATGTTGCTGGGAACATTGTGGAAAAGTTTCTGCATGGATGTATGTTTTCAGCTGTCTCATGTATAGATTTAGAAGTGGCAATGGGGATCATATGGTAATTTGCTGAACTTCTTAAGGACCTGTCAAACTATTTTCCATCATATCCTCACCACTTATATTCAAACTATCAATGTAGGGGGAGGGTCAAGCATCTCCACATGCCTGCCAATACTTGTTACTCTCTTTTAAATGTTTGATGTCGCCATCTAGTTGGTGTGAACTGGTGCCCTCTTGTAAAGGAGTTGACCACTCTAGGCCTCGCTGTTCTCTCAAGATGAGCTATTTGGACCTAGGATGCACAATTCTTTCTAGCATGGTATCAAATAGGCAATTTTTTTTTTCGAGACAGGGTCTCACTTTGTAGTTCAGGCTGGCTCTGAGCTCACTATGTAGTCCAGGCAAGCCTCAAACTCAGCAATCCTCCTGCCTCTGCCTCCCGAGTGCTGGGATTACAGGCGCAAGCCACCACACCTGGCTAAATAGGCAATTTTTAATCATTTTTGTCTGTCATTCTAAATATTGACTTAGCTGGAAGTCACACTGTCCCAATTTCATGCTCCCGTGTCCAGGGCCCTGTAATGCTATGTGTGCTATTGATGAGACTGGGCTCCATTACGAGTTAAGTGAAACTTACAAAGACCAACACACTAGCATCAATACTTACTCTTCAGTGGGCTGGAGATTACAGCATCTGCCTGGCAGGCACAAGGTCTCGAGTTTGATCCTCAGTACCACACACTACAGTGCCGGGTGTGGTGCTTCGTGCCTGTAATCCCAGCACTCTGGAGGCCAAGGCAGGAGGATTGCTGAGTTGAAGGCTAATTTGGGCTACATAGTGAGTTCAGGGCCAGCCTGAACTACAAAGCAAGACCCTGTCTCAAAACTAAAACAAAAACTTACTCTTCAGAAAATTGTGATCTGTGGAACGGAAACTCAGAGAGAGTATCCTCAAAAGAGAATTTAGTAGGCAACGTATCATGTTATATTGACATACTCGAAGCAAGCAAAATATGTTCTTGTATTTTAGTCATATGTTTCCATTTCTTTTCATACAATGGATAAAATTATAAATTAATTATAATTATCATTAAATTAGGTCCTCTTGGAATTGCAGCACAACAGCAAGATTACCAGCTTATTGTCTGCAGTTGTGATCCATAGATATTTTGTAATTCAGACTTCACTAGGTAGTTTAAGCTGACATGTCTTTCCACAAGCCCAGATCAGTGAGGCTGTGGAGTATGACTGCAGAAACCAGTTGGATTTCTAACAGGACTGAACAGTGGCATGTGATGGGAAACAGACTTAGACTTTGAATCCCAGCTTTGCGTGGCTGTGTGACCTCAGACAAGTGAGTTTTGCCACATATATAAGGAAATTCTGCTGTGCAGGTTACGGGACTTTTTGAAAAGAAAATGAGATGACTTATGTGACATGTCAGTGCTGGGACAGTCACATTAGTAGCAGGTATTCAATATGGCAAACCATTCACACAGGTAAAATCAATGCGTCATTCTTCAAGTAATAAATGTTGCACGTAAACACTCCTTTATTTTTGCTATGTGGATAATGAGATATACTAAGTGGGGATGAAGAAACTGATTTTCCAGGAACACCATGGTGAGTCCTCTTTTGTAAAAGAACTAATCTTTTGTAGTTTACCTATTTTTGTATCTTATTTTTGAAGAGCAGAACTTCTTAAAATGGAGCACATTTGCTTGTGCTCCTGAAACCCTCATTCTTAGCTTTGCTTGAGAAAGTCACAGTTCAATTTGATTCCATGGTTGATAATCTCTACTGTAACAAATAGACCAAGAGCAGCAGCAGCAGCAGCAGCAAAATACCCCTCGAGGATCCTGGAGTGTCCAAGTGGAAGGAGGTACTGATTCCTAGGTGACAGGACTAATTTTACTAATCTTGTTCTCCATTGGGCTTTTAAGGGAAATCTCACAAAAGCATTTAGGTTAAAATGAAAGCAAAAATGCACAAACCATAATAAGGATCTCAATTATAACCCTGGGAGAGCAGATGGGTACCAGATTTGATAGAGAGGACCCTTTTAGCACCTCTGTCTTTGATAACTTCTAATACAAAGAGTGAAGGCTTTGAAATTAATTGGTTGGTGCAAAGCAGTGTTTTAATAATGCAACTGAGAACTTTTTGTTATGTTGAGCAGTCCTTACTGCTGCTGACTTTGAGGATTGAATTAAATTTTCATGAGTTCATAAAGCTCTGGGCTGCCACTCCAGTCTCTTCTGGTTTCTTAGGACGTTTTTTCCTAATGTGCAGCGTGATTTGTCTGAAGTGCCTTTGTGTGAAGAAGGTGTTGAGGAATTCTGTTTTGTCCTTGGTCACAATGTGGAAGAGTGAGTCTAGACACTATAACAGTTCTCCAGTAGGCCTGAAAAGCCAAGGGTCCAACTTTGCCAGAATATACTGTTTCTCCATCTTCCACCTTTCTTGCATCTGTATATCCAATATTTTAGTCACTTTCCTCTCACTGCTGAGATGAAAGACCTAACACCCAAAATTAAAGGAAAGGAGGTTTATTTTGGTTCCTAGTTTGGAGAGGTTCCAGCCCATACCAAAGCAAGGTGGCAGGCCATTGTAGAAAAGAAACAGTCCATGGCAAAGCAGTTTCTTCCTGTCCTTTTCTATTTCATCCAGGCAAGTGGTCCTTTGGGTGGTGCCACCCACACCCAGAGTCAGGCACCCTTAATCCCAGCATCATAGTCTTAATTCCAGAATCAACCATCCTATTCCAGCTACTAGCTGGGCTCCTCACCAGTGACCATATAAGTCTTTGGGAAACATCTAGGAATAAACCATAACACCTCACGCAACAAAAGTATATATTCTGTCAGTGAACCAAGAAGGCAAGTGGGGGAAACAGGGTTCACTCCTGGAGAGAACTATGTTCTTTCAAACAGCAAGATTTAAATAAGGATTGAGGTCAATAGCTTATTTTTTCATCTTCTTCCTTAGGAAGGGGTCTTGGGGCTCTTTACCACTCATGTGGGCTCCTAAGAGGAGTTGTTTTCTTGAGTTTTATTACTGTAAAAAAAGCAAAGTCTTGTCTCAGGGCAATGGAAAATACCCACCTCATTGTTTGCCAGTAAACTTGGCCTTCACGCTTTCTGAAGCATGTACCCAGAATTTACTAAGTTTCCTGACCTTGGCTCAAGCTTGTGGTCCTCTAGCCACTGCCTTGCAGAGTGCTAGGATACCATGCATGTACCACTACCCTTGGCTACACGCTCAATTTTGGCTACTTGTCTTTCTATCTGTCAGCTCCACTAGACTGGGATCCTTAAAAACAAAGATCATGTTTATCTTGTACCACAGATCTTATGCCCAGTGCTCAACATACAGCATAAGTGCTCAGTAAATGATGAATGAACCACTGAGCAGATGGATGGATGAGTCAGGTGACTTAGCTGGGGCTTCTCCTCAAAAGAAGTGATACTGCAAAACTAATGGGTAAATGTCCCAGATATTCAGAATTGATTTAGTGAATGCTACTGTGATGTCCTAGAGCTCTGGCATTTAATACTAGGGTTGTGGGGAGGATGGCATGTGGAGGATATTGGTCCAGTAAAGAAATGTGGGCACGGAGCATTTTCACAACCTCCTCCACACTGTATTGACAGTACACCTGTTTATCACCGCTTGGATCAGTTACAGCCCCCATTAAAGCAGACCTTTGCAGAGGTGTGGAAGAGAAGAAAGGAGCCTGTATAAGAAAGCTGCAGCTCTCTTTAGGGTAGCTCATCAGCAAGGCTCTGATGCCTGTTGGTGGGATTCTTCAGGTCATTGTATGTATGCATGAGGTCTTTTTTTCTCCCTTCATTAAGGGATAATTGATTGAGGTTAGAAGATTGGAGAGTCCTGGGAGATTTTTAATCCAGTGCCATCATGCAAAGCTTACTACATCAATAAGACAATTCCATGGTGGAGTGGAAGAGTAATTGAGATGCCACACCAGCTGGAATCCAGATGAAGATACATTTGGAAGCTTAATCACAATCATGTTCTACACTAAATATTCATCCTCCTGTCTCCCAAAGAAGACAGGAAATTAAGTTGTCAAGGGCAGGGGGGATGAGGGTTTAGCTGCAAGAAGAAACCCGTAGCTTACCTTAATCTTGAAATGTGCAAGACTGTCTTAAATGGTTGAAGCAAAAGCCTCTTCTTTTCAGTTTTACTTCCTGAGAAATATTTGAGCTATTTAGACACAATTTATCAGCTTTACAGTAACCAAAATGGACTGTTAAAATAATTCAGCCTCCTCACTGTGGGATAAATACAGATGAGCAATGCCGTCTCAATAGAAAAATGCTTTATTGAGCCAATTTAAAGAAGTATTAAAGTTGTATAAACATGCAGGAAGAATCAGGGGAATTCCTAAGCAGAGTTGACAAGGGCTGTGAACGCACATGCCTTTAGTTCTGTGTCCCCAAAGTGAAGCTCAAGCCTGAATGTAGCCAGTAAGAATTAAATGACGTACTGTGGCTTTTTAAATTTTTTTTTTAATTTTCAAGTCAAGCTCTTTATGGTCCCATAGAAAATGTTCCCTAGCATCTAAATTTCATTTCAAAGTGTAATTTGAAAAGTGTCAATTGCTGCCACAAATTAAATGATTATCACCTTTCATGGTATGCATCAGACATTGTTTTTCAAAAAAAAAAAGGGGGATAGAATAGTGATCAATCTGATACTGTTACAGTGTGTCTCAGGTTTGCTTAAAGTGAAGCAAGTAAAAGGATGTTCTCCATTGGGGTTGGTTTGAGTAAGGTACTGTCCTATCTCACGTGATCTGGAGTCTAGGTAGGTGATACTGCAGGGGCAAGATGTTGGGGTTCCTACTCTGTTTCCATGGGGCTCCTCTGCTACTTTGCCCTCCTCCATCTGGGTCTAGGATAGCCAGGGAGTGTCTTGACATTCTGTCTTGACATGTCACTGTCCAGGAAAAGAAAGGTTCATCTGTTCTTTGCACCTGTCTCTGAAGGAGGAGTACACTAGAAGCCTATCGGTAGCGATGTTCTCAGTGGGAGCCTGCCTCGTCCAGCCCACGCTTAACTTGAAGGTTGTGACAGGAACATCCGTTTCTTCTGTGACACGATAAGGTACAGCTACCTAGAACATACTGCAGTAGAAAGAATATGGCCTATAAAGCCAAAAAAGCTCTGTATTTGAATCCCTTCTCAGTCACTAAATACCTGTGTGACCTTGACAAGTTAGCCTTGGTGATCTTAACTGCCCTATGAGGCAAATAAGAGTATGACACGTTGTGCTCAGGAAGCTTTGAGAAGGAAAGCACAAGCACAGGGTGGGTATTTCTTAGCTGTTACCCCATCACCACATGTGCTTAGGGTGTTATTTTTCTTAGGTATGAGAAATACTTTTATGTGGGTAGAAATTTTTTTTTTTTTTGAGACAGGGTCTCACTTTGTAGTTCAGGCTGGCCCTGAGCTCACTGTGTAGCCCAGGTAAGCTTCTAATTCAGCAGTCCTCCTGCCTCAGCCTCCTGAGTGCTGAGATTACAGGCTTGAACCACCAGGACTGGTATTTGTGGTATGTGGTATTGATTGCCAGTGAGCATGAGTCACCACACCCAGTACTGTTGTATGTGGTTCACGCCCAGTATTGTTGTATATGGTTACTGGTGTTTGAACCAGGGACCTTGCACTTGCTAGGCAGGCACTGGAACCACTGAGCTAAATCTCCACCCCAGGGTAAGAATTTTATAACCCACCTATTCACACACCTGTATATTATGAACTATAAATTAATTGGAATGTGTGTGCACATCGATATATTTGGTGTAAATGTATCAGGTAAATGTGTATGTGTGTAGAAATTTTGTATAGACTCGTATACTCACAAATATGCATATACTGTGTTTCACCGAGATGTCGTGACCTAGTGCTACTCAAACTGTGGGTCACACACGGGCATGAGGTGGCATGTTATGTGCTGCCAGGCTATGACAAGAGAAATGCAGAAACAGAAGCTAAGCATTGAAACTCTCTCTCTCATACTTCATTTCTATAGGATTCAGTCCTAAGTATTGGTACATAACAGAGAAGGTTTTTTTTTTTAATTGAATTCTTTATCACTACTTTTTATATACACATCATGTGACAGAGAAATTTTAAACACAAAACAACAAAACCCCAGAGAACAAGCCCCAGGGCCTTCCTCAAACACTGGAGAATCCAGGACAAATGCATGAGGCCATTCTTGGCCTCCAGGCACGATGGTTTATTCAGAGTGAAAAGACACAGTGGTACCAAGTTGTTCAACAACGGCACAAAGACGATGGTGACAAACAGTGTCATCAGGAAGTCATAAAGAGCCGGGTGCCACATCAGCAGCCACAGTAACGCTACCCACAGAGTCCCTAGGAGGATGAGGTCACAGCATGGCCGCCGTCCTCAGCGTCTTCCTTCGGCAGGTGGATTTGTTTTGATTTCCTCCACATCTTGGGCCTCCTGTCAGGAGCTGCTCTGTCCCTTCTCACGCGGCAGCCTGACGGGTTAATCTCCTGGTGAGCGAGGGCCTGTGAATGAAGCTGGATGGAGTTGTATGTCAGACTGCGGCGAGCCCGCACTAAATATCCTACTCCGGTCCCCTTGATGGGGCTTTGATGTTAGCGCAAAACACGTCAGATTACACTGGACGCCGTGTCAGGCGTCAAATCAGTGTTGGGCCTCCCTCCTGACACTTTAATTAGTGGGAGTGGAGGGAAAGTGTGTATTATTTTTCTATTTCAAGGGAAAGACCCTAACTCCCACTGAGAACTGTTTGGTTATGCCTAAACCTGAAAGTAGCCTTCTCTTCTTTTAAAAACACAGCTTGTACCCCTTGGATAATGGCCATACTGTCCACTAATGAAAGGGGCCATGGGCTGGGAGGTATAAAACCTACAAAAGTCTAACCCACAGGGAGCAACTTGTGTGAGTTAGCCAAGCTCCAAAGTGTCCTCAAGTTGAGAAAAGTAAACACTTGTTAATTATTGTCTGTACTGATTTCTCAGCATTAGAAATTGCTACTAATCTTCACAGAAGCCTTAGTTACTGAGCTGAGGCGATACCTGTGGAAGTTGTAGTTGCTGTGAACAGACCAACTAGGAGTGGGGGAGATGGGATGGTTAGGGACCCCTGTTTTGAAGACCTTGGTCACCTGCAGCATTTTGCCACACACCTCGTGTTTTCTGGTCACACTATGGATAGGCACGAGCAAAGCTACGTTCCGCATAGCTGAGTATCCAGGCGTGACCAGAGCCCTTTGCCATTTGTGAGCACTGCCCAAAGTAATGAGAAACCTGCGCTTTGCTCTCTGTTCCCGGAAGAAGGTCATCCAACTTAACACTGACTGAAATCTCAGCACGTCAATAAGCCGCATTCACTTTGACATCTAGGCTCCTGTGTAATTAAGACCTCAGGTCTGGCGCTTGGTTTATCAGTGTGTGTTGATTCTCATTTGAATAAGACTTTGTTTTTTTCCCACATCCCTGCACAGATGCCTCCAAAAAAAAGTATATATGTATATACTGTTAACAATGAAAGGGCTGAGGATAGAGTTACAGCCCATGGTGTCTCTAATCCCTGCTTAACATTTCCCTTAAAAGGAACACTGCTCTATTCGGAAATTAAACACTGTGTGTTTAGATGTTCTTTATGGAGGGAAAGGGAAGGTCGATTTCCCACTTCTTTGTTTTGAGCTTGGAAAACATCCGATTTCACACCTCTTATTCAATGGTGAACCACAATCTGCTATACAATTGGAGGGTGGTTTCCCCATCTTTTTATAGAACAATGAGACAGGGCCAGGAATTTAGCACCTACCTTGGAAGCACAAGGGTCCAGGTTCGATCCTTGGTATTGCCAAAAAAGGAAGGGAAGGGAAGGGAAGGGAAGGGAAGGGAAGGGAAGGAAGGAAGGAAGGAAGGAAGGAAGGAAGGAAGGAAGGAAGGAAGGAAGGAAGGAAGGAAGGGAGGGAGGG